>VMBQ01002256.1:0-42500 GCA_007657795.1 Dreissena rostriformis
CGGCCCATACTGCTGACTAGATTGTCAAAAAGGATCAATGTACAATAGACTAAGTCCTGAATTCATATTTGGAAAACAATCGAGCTCCTTAGCGTAGGTTAGAGGTTTAATTGTTTCGTTCCCGAAAATAAACTGATGGCCTAGGACTTTTCATTTTAATCTGCGTGCGCTCATACTGAGGGTTATGATTATCCTCCGATGTGTAAGGAAGGGTTAAACGAAATTGTGTGAATAGTCGAATACATAGCATTGGATCATTGATCGGTGATTGATACGGCTACTCCTGTTTCATTGTTTTTACTTTTCAAATTGCTAAATTTACCGGTATATTGCGGGCAATAAAAAGAATTGTATCTTCTGTTTACTTCACATCAGCACCACAACAATAAATTGCGACCACAACATGTGCTCGCGACAACAACATTTTCAAAACAACGGCAGTGGTTAGGATATTTTTTGTAGCCGAGCAAAGTTATTAAAAAAACAAATATAAATTGGGATTTTCTGTAAAAAAATGTTATAATATCGTAAAAATATGCGACGTGTTCATTGTCAACTTCACATGAACCAACATTTGTAAAGTCCTTGAGGTTAGGATATCAGATTTTTCTAAAGAATTTTGCCGGAATAGTAAACAATATTAATATTCGTATCGAATAGCATCCCCCGATGTTTAAATTACGGTCTTTATGTCTTCGGGAAACGTAAAAAACAAAATCGTACTCACCGTTTGCATCCATTTTTTTGAAATTGCCACCACAACGGAAGCTGCATTGCGACATTTCACGCACATAACACGAGCGTTATGGTCGCAATGATTCCACCCCGTGATTTTAGTATTTCCGTGTGCATTATGTTAACACTTGTATAGCTACAAATCCCATCATACACACATGTTAATCTCATTTATCAAACATTGTAAAGATTTGTTTTATTATCGCTGATCAGATTTAATTTCTACTTCGGTTTATATAAATATACAATTATAATTATAGTAACTAATAATGGATCGCTTACATTAATCAAAACGTCTCGTAAGTAAACCGTACTTTATGAGTAGTAAAGTTATCATTTGTTCGAGTTGATCTAATACAATTGTTGAGTGCCTAAGTGTTTGATGATTGGCTCCTTGCCAAAAATAAGTTAAAACGCATATCATAATAAGGGTTTCCCCCTGCTGGTGCAGCTGAAGGTTCACTTTGTGTATTCTGAATTTATGCTATGAACTGGACTTATGATTGTTGGTATGACCGATTTCAGCGATACTATTCACACATACTATTCACCATTTGAGTCACATTTTGCATCAACCGCTGTTTTTCACAAATGTTCATCCAAACACCTCGTCTGAGAGCAAACCACTCTAATGTATTTTCGTGGATTTACATATTCAGACATGTCCGTATATTTTATATCGTTATATGAATATCTATTTCAAGGTTGTATACATCTAGATATAGACATGATGATTATTTTATGAATGAAACTATATAATTAAAAAGTCGGTTGCGAAGTCACTTTTTTGGAATAAAACAAGATACTATTTGATACACTTATACATACTATGGTACTTAGTGTACATATTGGCTATAATCAACAATTGGGAGGATATCTATATTGGCAATAGACTGATCCAGGAATTCGCACGAGTTTAGAAAGACCCACTTATCCCTCGGTACAAACAACGCTGGTCCATTATATCAAGCAAAAAGGCACAATGTAAATAAAAAAGGTTGATATAGTGTGTGATTTTGAAAGGATTATTAATGGGTCAGCTTTATTTGTACCAGCAGATTCGTGGCGTTTTCCAAACGGTTGCTTTTCCAGGATACACGTATTCCAATCCTTCTTAATATATATATATATATATAAATAAATATATATATATTTATATTTATATATAAGAAGATGGTTTTATTATGAATAGGTTCTGCTCAAACCTAACATAGCTGGCAGCCAAGTGGCATTGTTATTGGTCATTATGTGAAGGATTTAACACATTGCAAAGCTCAAATGCTGCCAAACATGTGTTCATCAAGATCTACACAGTTGTACACTCTCCTCGCACAAGGAACACAATTAAAATACAAGGCCTGACGAAGCGTGTTCAATTTCAGATTATTCAGAATGTCGGGATTTTTTTTAGGAGTTTTCTTAACCAGAATATATGCTAAACATATTTAGACTATCTTCTAGCTTCACGCTTTTATGCCGATGAAATGAATGGAAACTGGTTTAAAATATATTTAGAATATAGGCGAATTAGACGTAGTCATTGATAAACTCGTAAGTTGAATTTTTGTTGGCAACGTTGTCTGTCAGTACATCGTATGGGCGTGAACATATCGAAGAAGCTTACACTCAAAGGTAAACGTACTGACATCACTTTCATCAACACCTTTTTGCTACAAATAGTAAGCGTTTTAGAAAACATCGTATCAATATTCTTAATTTGAAACGACAACGTCAAAACTATAATAAATGGAAAGTTCATCATGACCAAGCAAAATATGAAACTTATAATCAAACATTTTCAAACGACCTTGAAACTTAAACTTAGTGAATGAAAACACACCAACGGCATTATAAATAGTTTAAGAGCTGCTTTATTATAGAAAAGTTGAGTCGGAAGTTTATTTCTTTAAGGTGGGACTTGTGCGCATTAAGGGTGAAAATAGCTATTATTATATTTGCTTTTCGAATTATGTCTTACAAACATTATAACTGAACATACAAATATTATATCAAGTTATTTGTATGTAAATATATGTAACGCAGTAGCCTTTTCAAAAATATATGGAAGTTTAAATATTAACAATCCTAATGTTTAAGAGGCTTAACGAAAGAAATTTGCTTTAATTAATACAACAAATGAAGTGGCTCATATCCCAGTATTGTATATCCCGTCAAATTATTTAGTCAGATAACACAAACAAATATAATGTATATAATTATATGACTAGACTAGTGACGGCGATGATGATTATATAATATTATTATATGATACTAAATATATCATGTTTTAACCAATGACATTTTGTATATGTTAATTTGTATAACATAATGCATTGTCGAACATATATCGTTCACCAACATAGACCGTTCGTACATTTTACAATTTAATCTGCACGGAACAACCTAATATATAAATCTGCATTTCGTTGAGTAACCCACAATGTTGCAATATATATGTTCCTAAGTAACCATTTATCATCGACACTTAAAATGAAGATAACACAATTGCAATATGTTTACGACTAGCATATAACGCACTGAATCAAGGTACTGCTGTCTCATTAAGCGCATGCGAACCAGTATTTAAAATAAAGCTCAATTATCGTTTAAACATAAAATATTACAGCTCAACGATAAACCCATTTTAACGTATCATTCTATGCGCAAATCGTGTACATGATCAGATCAAAGCAGAACAGAACAGAACGGAACGGAACGGAACGGATTAGAACAGAAGATATACATATCTTGTTTACGTCGCATTTCAAACAACCGCTTGGAATTATTTTCGGTGCTAATATTGACTTAAATTACACTTAAATGCGTTTTCCAAAAAATACATCGACACCCGCAATGGGCAACACATACAAAAAGGAAAAGTCGCATTTAACACGTATTTCCTTTATCAGAATATTAAACATATCCACGAATAAAATGTAAAATGATTTAATATCCATGTAAATAAATTTTAATTGGTAAAGTTTGTAATGACTATTAACAAATCCAAGTTATTACCGTTTATACTTAATTACGCAGAGAGGATAATATGATATCATAGTGCTTTATTTCAAACCCCTGTCAGGCTAATGCAGATGTATTATATATATATAGTTTATTAATGTCATGCTGGCATACCAATTCGTATTCTAAATTGAAAATGTCAGTTCGCATTCCCGAATCATGTCATTAACAACGCATTTAATTAAATTAAACTAGGTGTTATATGCTTTTGACACAGACATACGTATAGTTAGACACAATACGCTGCTAATACGGGTCAATAGTGAATTGGTCCCGGTTCATTATGAACTTATGTTCATGGGTTAATATAGTATTTAAGTTTTGTATGATTTAATATGGGATGGATTTGAACATGGATTGGATTGATGGATGGATGGGGTTTTGGGAGGATGGAATAGAGGAAGAAAGGAAGAAAGGAAGAAAGGAAAAAAGAAAGAAAGGATGAAAGGATTGATGGATGGATGGATGGATGGATGGATGGATGGATGGATGGATGGATGGATGGATGGATGGATGGATGGATGGATGGATGGATGGATGNTACACATAACAGAACAGATGGTATTCTATTACAATCAAAACAAATATTTACACTCTCGGAAACAAAATGCCTCATATCGAATCACGAGCATACATCTAGCGGTGTTGGTCCGTGTTTTGTTGAATTCTCAGATGAACATAAAATTTAGTGTTGACGACCATTGTCCCGATAAAAGCGCGCGAAACTTGTATATGTACTTGTATGTTTAGCGTCGCGACATACTTTAAACCCAACTTGACTGAGGAACTATGTCGGTTTGCATGCACGTGCAAAGCGTGCAAGAGATATCTGGTGTCACGAAGGACGACCGCGGGGGAACTTATCGGTAGTGTACCGTGATAACAAGTCTCGGAATTTAGACGGGAACACAGACGTGCCTCACTGTCCTACATGCAACATCTCGACCGCAAACTAGAAACGGCGGCAGAGTCAGATACCGTGAACTTCTGGAAAATAGTGAATCGTATCGTCTGACTTGCTATAATGTCGTGTTAATAAACAGAATAACTTTACATATAAAGTCCTACAAGTTGTGTTTGTCTTTTAAATGAATAACTAAACTAAAGATGTAAGGACACACATTTGTTTACTTATCTCGCATATATCCGCATGATCACTCATCATTTAAATGACAGCTTACCAACAAGCTCGCAGAGTATTACCTAACTCAGTTAAAGTAACGACTTTTTTAATTATTTAAACAAATTGAGCTATCACTATGAATAGTTTCTAGCATCTAGTTCAACGTAATCTTTTACATTTAAAGCGTTTTGGTAGCTTTTTTGCAATATCTCCAGGCGAAGTTAGATCAGGCTCGCGTAAGTCAGTATGCACATTTATGTGTACGAAGCGCTTTGAAGATCACGAAATATCAAGTACTAGTACCTTTCGAATACAAGTCCGTATAGTTCATAAGTACTTACGACTCGTTACGATGATTTAAATTATAAAAAAAAACATATTGAAAACATACAAATAAACAACGATGGCAAAATTTAATTGCAAGACTTTAAGAAAATGGTAAATATCCGGTGTAACGTCTTTATGATGCTTATGTTGGAAAGCTTGTTTAATGTTTTGTGTTTTCCTGATTGTGTTTGCAACTAATAAGTGCATAATATCATGCTTTAACTAGATTTAATAGATAAATAACATAACATTACAAAAATTACAATTAAATCCATTCAAAGTGTAAACAAAATTGGATGAAACATTTATAAAAAATAAACTTCCTGTTAACCATCGGTATCATCTGCAAATTATCGAAATAATGTTGATAGTTACATACACGCGATGTCCCGACCGCATTATCATAAATGGATTTTTTTTGGATAACATTAACATCTCTGTACTTTGATCTATTGACGATATGCAACCGATTCAATCGGATGTGTATATTAAGTATGATGAACATTATAGAAAGTTTATATAACCTGTTGAAGGAAAATATTAATTAACACGCATAATTAAATGTATATAAAGGTGTTCAACAATCAAAATAAACGCAAAGATTGTGAAAGTGGACATTTTATTAAAAACAACACCAATGTACACAAGTTGAATAGAGAAAATGTATCAGAAATACAACGTCATCTGCAAATTGCATATATCTATTTTATTTAACAGTACCACATTGATAAAAATTGATATTTATAAATTGATCGTATAGTCAAGATTCATTTCATTTATAAATACCTTCAAGAAATAGTGACTCATAACAATATTCATTACTAGGAAGAAATAGTATTAATTAAACTATTAATTTTAGATGCTACAAAACTACTATTAGTTTCAGTGCGTTCTGGATCAATTACACTTTATGTAGAATTCAGCGTACATCATGCCATAAACTAATTATCATGAGTCCTCAAAAATGAATATCAATGTTAAGTGATAACAAACCGGGCGTTACTGATTTTGACTTTTCAAAATGATACGGCTTTCTACTTGAACCGTCCGCATTGAGCGCTTCTAAATCTTCTAGAAAGTTTAAAATATAAAATGTAATCGACTGCAACAGACATGTTATGCTATTATACGGAACGATGCGCCTTTTTGTGATTTCATTTGTGATGTTTATAAGAATAAGACACTAAGATAACATCCAAGATGTCAAACGCCCTGCAAAGTAACCTACAAAAGATACTACGACACGACCAGCCAGTGCGCCTAGACTGCTTCCAATGCCAGCGCCGATTACTGTGCCGAAAAAAGGAACGACACTGCCTAACGAACCTCCCAAAAATATTCCTAGAAATTGACCAAAAAATACACAAACCGCTTCGCAACCCCTTTGTATTGATGTTTTGGCAAAGTCTTTACCGGAAATACGACCATCGCCCCACAAATATGTCTCTTACCATGTAAAACAAGTCTGTAGACGGGGTCAAAACCAATCTACGTATTTGTTTCCGAAAGCAGTTTACTTGACAACTTTCTGCAATGCCCATCTTACAGTATGTCGCAAACGATTCGCAATTGTTGCAAAAAAAGCGATAGTTTGTGCTCCCCAACCGTGCTTTGGCTCTCTGTGAAACGGCTTCTGCTGGATTCTCGTCAGTAATTTCTTTTTTCGTAATCAATACGGTAAAATTGTCCGAATTCTTCATTCACATCGAACCATTCCTTGACAATTTCAGTTTTTTTGCGATTGCTTTTTCTCCAATGGATAACATGCACTCTCGACGTTTGTACATCTGTGTCAAGAATAATTGCATGATGCCATATCAACCATGGGCGATGCCAAGCAACATGGTCAACGGGTTTCAGATAATCAACATCTTTTGCAACAAGCATCGTACGATTCCCTCTTGCCTGGAATGCATGTTCCGGCTCGTTTTGTCTAGGTCTAGTCCTTATGCGTTCACTATGATACCCGTTTTGTTCCGTGAGTATGTTATCTTCATCAAATCGAGGATTTCTGCTACGGGCGCGCAGTGTAGATAAAGCCATCACAAGTTATGCCGATGTAATCTAAAAAAAAATAACACAACTAGACGTATAGCACTATTGTTAGTGAACGCAATTATATGTTGGAATTAAAACCAATGGGAAATGGACTCATCTGCAATGATATGAACACAAACATGAATTATTTGTAAATAAAGGGTACTACGGAATTACTTGTTACACTTCAATTGCTTGGAGGTAGTTAAAACAAAAAAGTAATATATACATACATTTCTATCAAGACAAATAACTGAAATTCTTTTTTTCGTTCACTTAAAGGCGACGGACAACAGAAGACGGAAGAGCTTACAGAACGGTGTCATATGCTACATTTGAGCTTAGAGAGAATGGTTCAGTAAATAACATCGCAGGATGTTATCCTACATGAATGCATTATTTATCTGGAAATATGTATTATTAATGTGTCTTTTTATTTTCAGAAAATTAAATGTTAAGCAACTATTATGTTTGACAAAACAAAGATATTTTATTTGAATCCAGCAAGCTCGACATGCCCTTAATGATACTTAAGGTACAATGAACATCGTTATTGAAATTGAATAAGAAAATCGGTTCATTGCTCAATCTTTTTTGTCCTACTGATAGGAAAAAAGACAAATATAAGCTGTACTTCTCTATAACAAGTTTTTGATGTAATTCATCATACAATTGCGTATTAGTACTTGGTCGAAATCAAACGTTCCTGAAATCTTTGTAATCATATGACATAAATGTGTTTAATGTACTTTATAAAACAAACATTTACCTTTAGTTCCCGAATTTTGAATGCAAAGTAATCTGATATATAAGTTGTCTCATATCTCAGCGGAATGCGAATAAGTGTTAGTTAGCCGGTCGCCTAATATACTAAACACCTGCAAATTTGTGATTGTTAGATACGATAATATAAATTGCGCATGCGTATCAAAAATGTAATAATTTTCGGTCATCATTCGACACATTATGCAAGCGTAATCTACGTTAAATTATGACATGTTTAAACACATGTACCTCTGTGTAGGCGAAAAAAAGTAAACAGCGCCATGATAGTGACATAACCACTAGTTGATAGTACTGTAAGACAGTGTAAAGGCTTGTTAACCGAATATCACGGGTTCGAGCAAGGCATTTATTATCTATATTTTCACTATATAATTTATATATGTCTTTGAGTTCTAGTATGCGCTTCAAAAAACCACGGATCCATTTAAAGATAGTGGGTTATCATTCTTTCTTTTTTTTGCCCAGCTGAACAGCATAGTCAAATGCAATGTCAATACATTCTGTCCTGGTGTATCCATAGCCATATTGGGCCATTCTTTTGAAATGCTCCACCAAATTTTGTTCTTCATCATATGTAAACAAAGGCACAGTACCTGCAGACTAAATTTTTACATTGACCCGGCCTGCAGTTCTTTCTCTTAGAGTTGTTTGTGGCACATTGAATAGGGCAGCCGCTTTTCTGACAGAAACACCATCTTCTTTTACTAGTTTGTAGCCATCATTGGATAGTGCTGTTGGTGAGTATAATCTTTTTTTCTCTATATGTCGTTTTGGATAAGCCTTAAAAGAAAAAAGTGAACAAATTACCATTTTGAAAGAGGTTCTGAAAACCCATCTGATAAAATAAGCGTAGCCTTAATTTACTACGATATCCGATATGAAGCGCTGTCAATGAAAGTGTTATGTTTACACTACTGCGGTCGTCTGCTTCCCTTTGCTATTTATGTGGAAATGTTATCAAAAGGACCAATACCATGTATGTAATATGGATAAATATGGATAAATTTGTATTATTTTAGTTGAAGTAAGATTTTGAAATGCAATTATACCTGCTTTTTCCTCATTTTGTTTTTGTTTGTGATTGTTTTCGGACGAAGTTATGACAGTCGATCTAAATATTACAAGCGCTTGTGTGTGACGTCATCACGAGAGCCGCATTCTAACCGTAAACAAAATGATCGGTATCAGGACGCGCTCGGAATTAGGGCACTGGACGATCTATTGACATCGTGAAATGCTGTGCCGATTTAACTTATCTTAGGCACATATGTAACCCTTTTACAAACATTGTACGATTAACTAGGTCAAAACCAATTAAAGTTATGACTGTTACAGATTTTTTCCCAATACAATCTGTATGAAAACTCATTGATTGGTGGAGATAAAATCTTACTGTGACAGTGCCTTGGCTCCATTTCGCCCTGTTATAACAGTTTCTGGACAATATCTTAAGAAAGATTTTACAAATAAAAAAAAAATAAGTTAAAGTACATAAGCCGACTTTGAAAACTGATCATTCTCGTTGCCATCTTTTTCCTTCCAGTAGATATCGTTCGTGACAAAGCCATATTGTGAGGGTATTTTTTTCACATTCTTAAGTTGGTGTACTTTTTGACCCATGTTTACAAGTTGGTTGCGCTATAGCTTTTATTCTACATGTATACTTTCGAAATGTGCTGTGGTAAATTGCTTATGTTATGCTAACGTTTTCGTCAAACACCAATAATTCTTTCCTCAAAGCTTATATAATTGCAGTAATTTGATATACGAACACTCTGTACTCAGTCACATAATCTGACCTCATTTTGACTTATTCAGAAGATCAACATTCTTGGTTAATTCAAATTGAAAGTTCGCTTAAGATCGATACTACTTACTAACAAGATTTGAATACTTCCATTATATTACCTGACTTAATTTTGATCTTCACATTGACCTTGTTATTCTACTAATTCTATTCAAATGGGCCAATTTATAACTCTGACAAGACTTCCATCTCAGAGATAAGCGTTTATTGAACTAAGAATCTTGTTTTTATATAAAGATCAAATTGTAATCAGACAAATTAACCTTACTTCGAGCGGGGCTTTAGCGCAATGAAAAGGTTTAAGACAAAAAATCGGGCTCGCCTGGAGTCTGCTGTCCGTAATGCCCTGATGATGGTCAGCATTAAATGGGCCAGACATTGAGGCAGTGGGCTTCGGCAGAATGGCGGATGCCTGGAACCAGGAGAAGCTTTTGTTGCGTTCTAATGCCTACTGTTATTTTGCTTGTTCTTTAATATTATAATAAATGATTTTAATGAAATAAATTGAGGAAAAATAATTAAATAATATAAAAAATGTTGTGCTTCAGTAGCTCCAAAGTAGTGTAGATTTTGATTTAGAGCATTTAGAAAAAAATTCCCCTTCCGCACCAACCCCATGCCGCGCTGTCTTGCCGCTGTGCCTGACCAAAATCCTGGGGAAATGCCCGTCATACAAAGATACCTTTTATCAAAATCACTCCTGATTGCATTCTGGGCTAGGCGGTGACCATACTCTTGTTAAGCAGAGCAAAATAGTTTCTGCTCAAAAACTCCAGAAGCCAGTTTGATTTTGCAATAAAATCGCATACATGACATGCAGACGGACAGACAGACAGACAGACAGACAGACAGACAGACAGACAGACAGACAGACAGACAGACAGACAGACAGACAGACAGACATGCAGGCAGGTAGACACACAGACAGACAGACAGTTTATACAGACTTATACATAAGTACATCGTCTTCATACATTAATATACAAATTATTTTCTGTCACGTAGGTATAACAACATTACATTGCATAACATAAAATATTCATTTAAGGATATTTATACACATAAATACAATGGATGGTAAGAACACGTCGGTTCGACCGAGATGGTACAGACATACAAAAGCTTCTTTGATAAATTCACATACTATACATTACTGTTTTGTCACAAGAAACTTCAGTCTACTCTCGGCGGGAACAAGAAAAAATGTCGAGATTACGAGAGCTCGAGATATCCGATAAGGCGTTTTCAAGAACAAATGAGACGAACATTCAATTAACGGATCAATTATCTACCGCACAGTATCGGGAGCAGCCAGGCGAAGCTGGACGGTGAAGTATCAAAGAAATTGTTTTCTCACCTTTGCCGACACTGGGACAGTTATTCTCACCTCGAGATAAACCACAGTAAATACATGTAAAATCGGAACTCGGGACAAATGTTTATGTCGAGATATCGAATTATTCGAGATAACAAACTCGAGATATGCGATGTTTATTAATATAGATAAAGAAGGAAAAATGTTGGAACATTGAGCTTACCTCGACATATCGAGAAACTCGAGATATGCGATGTCGAGATAACGAGAGTAGACTGTAATACATCGTAGAACGTATATACAGATGTGTTGGTTGATGTAATATATACAGCTTATTTATTGTTTTCTTAAATCAGTGTAGAAGCGGCATATTCATATAAAATGGTTTTCGTCTTCTCAATCAATTTTGTTACAACATAAGAAATGACGTTCATTTCGTGGAATGTTATTCTGCGCGTATCTGCCAGTTTAAGTTCTCAAAGGTCGTGCAGATACTTNAAAAAAAAAAAAAAACATAACAAAATCCAAAATTTACCATTTTGGGACTTGAATGATAACCACTGAAAATAACATTTTGTCGACACTTTTCACTGAAACTGTATCTCAACCTTTCATAAGGATTGTTGCTGACGGTATGTTATTCAACTTGTTAATTACTAATGGCAAAAGATAAAGCAAGAATGGCAACTGAGGGTTAATCTTGTGTAGAAACAGTGCCAAATATAACATGAACCTTTTCATTAAGGTGTAACGAAGGCTGGTGAATTTAAAACTAAACGCATGCAACTGAAGGCGTCCTTGTTTCAAAAACATTACACAATTTGTGCTATCACCAACCCGCAGATAAGTACCCCGCTGGTTAACGCCTTTCTCATTGAATAAACGGCCTCATTGACCACTCTTTTGAATGGCAGTCGTTCCAAGCAAACTTTGACACTACCCTTTCCCTGAGCATCGAAGGACCGTACAAATTCCATGTCTCCGAAATATTTGTCAAACTCGATTAGGTATACAGCCATACCATTATGGAGAATCTGGATTTCGTCTTCTGAAAATTGCAGCAGATCGCAGAAGAAGGTTTCACCGATGACAAAGTCGTTAAACTGATATAACTTGATTTCGCGGTCGATAAGAATCAGGTTATAAACCTCGTCAATGAACGCCCGTTCGTCCTTTGTATATGAGTTTTGGAGGAAATTATATAGCGTGGATAACTGGTATGGCGGAAATTCTTGTGAACAGCTTTCTGATACGTTGCTAAACTGTACTAGCCATTTTTTATTTAAGTACACTTTCATTTCCTTCNAATGAACGCCCGTTCGTCCTGTGTAAATGAGTTTTGGAGGAAATTATATAGCGTGGATAACTGGTATGGCAGAAATTCTTGTGAACAGCTTTCTGATACGTTGCTAAACTGTACAAGCCATTTTTTATTTAAGTACACTTTCATTTCATTCAGAAATTCTGATGGGTCAAACAGGTCGACTGGCAAAGTCAGCTCAATGGCAAAAAAGTCTATCATCACGAAGGTTTCTTCCACAATGAAGTTAAAATAAGCTTTTACAATATCCCATTGAAGTGCGCTTTCGATATGAAAATCGATATCTTTGAAATAAGCGTTCACATCGCTGATCTTAGTATTCGGTGAAAGCTTTATCGGTTCTGGCAATAAAAGTTTCACAAACACTGAAACTCGCCCAGCCATCCATAATTTTGAAGCGTATAAACAATCCCCTTTTGAGTTTCTGATCTGACCAACTGGGCAATGAATTACTCGGCAATGCGACACATTCTGCAAAAATGAATGACATAACCAAGGTGTTATAAGCTGTTTAGACAACAAACAAACATTTATCAATCCTACCTACGGTAATAAACTCAAGTGTAAAGTTTAGTTTTACATACAAAAAAAAGGATTGCTAGTGTAGTTATGTTTTTGCAAATCACTGAATGGCTAACGTTTCTGGTTAGCATTTCTTCTGCACATGTTTTCATCAAAATATTTCCGGTGTATTTGCAAATGAAGAACATTACAGGAGGGGACATACTGTAAACATTGCTTTTCATGAAACTCTAAAATACTACTAAGACATGCAAACGTGGACAACAAACACTCATTTATTAATCCTATGGTAATAAATTCAATTTAGAAGTTTTGTTTTGAATGCAAAGCGAATTATTGCTAGTGGAATACTTTTATTGGTTGGAAATCACTGAACGGCTAACGTAAGCATTTCATCTGTAATTGTCCAAGTTATCATCAAAATCTTTCCGGCGTTTTTTCAAATAAAAGACATTACAAGAGTGAACAATATGTGAACATTGCTAATAATGAAACTTTAAAATAATACTTAAACATGCGAAAATGAAACAATGTACGTCTTTATGTAATTATGTTATTAAATACATACAATAAGAATTCGGAAGATACATACTTAATACATTTTAGTTTTGATTTACAAACCGTTCTGTTGTGATCATTTAAGCTGCAGGCTTCTATCGAGGTGATTGTTGCATTATGACCACCAGGTTTCCATGCAAGCAACATTGCGAAATTTGATTCCCCGAATCTGCTAAGAGTATTTGTGTGTTGATATGTACATTTTGTGTTCGATAAAGGTTTCCCACTGCAGAGAAAACAGAAAATGTTCTTGAAGTATATGTGCCTTCCTTTTAACTGATGAGTGTATACAGACTCTAGCGAACTGTGGCACAGATCGACAACGGTTTCATAGTCAAGACCCAATTCATCAAGCACATTCATATGGTTTGGATTCCATTGAAGATCATGTGGACACGAATCTTGTCTTATCTTATAGCACTGTAATTTAGACATCGTATATTCGTCGTCGTACGGATAAATGAAGTGTGCATAACAATTGGGTGTGATCTGTCTTAAACCGACGGCGGATACAACGGCATCAAGTTCAGACGGGCTATTGCCAGGGCAAACTATGTATGAGTACCAAGGTTGTCCAGCTGTTAAGCCATTGCATATTGCACATTGTTCATTCATGTAGATTTTATGATGGCTTGGTGAATATACGGGCAAGAAAGCACCCCATGGTGTCTGCTCAAAGTCAGAACACTTATGAGTCCCGTTGCAGGTTGTTATCATATAAAACGTTTTTTGTCTAAAGACGTCACCACGTGTTTGATCGGAAAGTGGGAACAGACATTCTTCGCGCTCGTGAATTTTCTTTGCGTGCATGTCACCGAAGCAACAGTCGTTGTAAAGCTCACATTCTTCGTCGCAAAAGCAATCTGTAATCGGAAATACTTATAACTAAAATATATCAAGAAGAAGAACTAGGAAAGGAACCATATATTCAACAGTCCTGATATTTTATATCTGCATTTGTAATTTATTACTCGCCTATTGTTTACGTCGACAGCCCTTAATTAAAACTTTCAGCGATATTCAGATGGCCACGATGTGTTAAAGATCTTATTAGGGTTTGCCCACTGCAGTTCAACGTCCATCACAGCTAATATTGACGCATAAGTTTAATTTCGGTCTTTGCTAATAATTATCACAACTTTCCATTCATCAACAAAAACAAAAAGATGCCATTTTGGAAAGAAAACGCCTATTGGAAAGTGATATTTATGTGCAAAGATAAGATGAAAAATGATCATTATTGACAGAGATGTATACAATAAAATAATAATAATAATAATAATTATAATAACAATAATAATAATAGTAATAATAATAATAATGATAATATATAATAATAATAATAATAATAATAATAATAATAATAATAATAATAATAATTATTATTATTATTATAATAATAATTTAAGGCATACATCTTTACCTTTGCAGCATTCCGTCGCGTTGGAGTTAACATAAACATATGTCATATCGGTTCTGTTCTGGCAGAGATCAGATTGTGGGCACAGTTTATCGAAGACGTGATCTTTGAATAAAGTGACAATCTCTTGTTCAGTCCAGGGATGTCGAGCAATGAAGGAACCTTCCGAAGTTGAATTCGAAGTAAGTGTAGCGTCAAGCACAATTAAAGAGGAAAGCAAACACCAACACAAAGTTTGCATCATTATCCGCAGCGGTTTGAATGCGACAGCCCGCATTCTCCACATCTTTTCTTTTTCCATTTTTGAAATCTCAGTGTTGCTGTATTTATACTAAACAGAAATAGGCCAAATCGACACGAAATGCTCATTATTATATGATTTACTCTCTGAAGGTCTCAAATGGCTTGCGTGATTAAAGAACATATAAATTATAACACGAAAATATCCACCGATAATATAACATTTCATAATTATTGAAGTCCACAACCATTACTTGCCATATTTTGTAATGTTTATGTGTGGATGTTATTTTAGAAACGCGCCTTTGACACCCATATTACGTTGTAATACCTGATATCAATAAAATGTCATATATTGTGTTCTATAAAGATAATTAACCAGTATAAGAACGAAACGACAAAATGGTCCTTTTACAATAGCATCTTTAACTACCTAATCCATATTGAATTGTCTTATCTAGTCACACCAGCTTGGAACAGAACTAAAATACGCATCGTAGATGCTTGTCTTTTTATCAATGAAAGGTTATATTACTTTTTGATATACACATGAATGTTATGTATTATACTCTGAATCAATAAAACATCTTTAACTAAACTAATACCTGATTGTAACTTTATTAAATCCGGGATTATTTGAGAAACTTAGTGATTGTTTTTACGCGCTACGTATGAAATGTATTCATTGTCCTATGAGAGGCGAGAATGACTTAGACAGTGTATAACAGTCAATTTGTATTTATCTAACACAATCCCAGACCACGCTTTCTATAATATGTTTAAACAATACATATATAAATGTGCATGCACAGTTCGTGGTTTTGAGTCACAAGGTATCTTTATAATAATTACAAAATGAATTAAAAAATAAAAACGATATAAACGTTTTAGTAATATTTAGTTTTTTTTTAGTTTACTATACTCATAATTTTAATGTTTGATATACTATTCATATCAGCGTTTTAATAATAAAGTTTACATAATTATGTACATACCAATTGAATTTATAAATTAACACATTTATATTATAACAATTGCAAAAAAATACCAGCCAAACGTATATTAATTCGAACTATATATTGTTGCAATTAATAAAACAATACCAGTAACAAGTAAGTATTAAAAGTGTTAGACATATAAACTAACGACAAGAGTCTTACCTGAAACAATACCAGAACACGCTCTGGCGCAGGAGCCGAATAGGGTTCTTTTATAATGTTGAAATGTGTATGAGCTGGGATTGAGGCGTAGATTTCTTTGAATTACGTCTTAATTTGCCATGTTTTTAAGGCTGTTTCATTGACTGTCAAAACAAGGCACCATATCATTATCCTCCTTATCTTATATCAGGTCTCTGTATTGAGGCACCATGTCATCATATATCGGATAGCAAAAAATAAAACTCCAGATACTTGATCGGGAGAAAATTATTGTAAATATCTGAAACTTGTATAACAGAACGCCAACTATAAATATACAATGATTAACACTGTGATTACTCTCTTGTTACGGTCAGGGCAATACATTGTGGGCTTAAACCGGTTTTAGGGCCAGCAGATTCTCACACTTAATCGCAGAATCAATCACAAACCAAACGAGTCTTAAACAATCTCAATCAATGCAGACAGAAAATGACCACTCTCCAAAACTTCACGCTCGAATATGACTAAGGACAAATTGAAAAGGTTTTGACCGACGCCGTTTTCATTATCAATATCATATTCTGTTTGATGAAAAGAAATCAGGCGAACAGGATCGTATAATTATTTGGCCTTCCTGAAATCCATCGGTAATATTACATTTCGCGCGACTAAGTTACAGGACATTATGCATGATTTGACTGCGGAAGATATGTCAGTGAAAATGGAAAGTATATAACAATCTAGACCCATACTACTCCCAAACATTTAGCTTACTAGTGTCGTAATAATCGGAAGAATCGGAATCAATAGAAACGAACAGGGGAACACGCACAATTGCATTTAATGTCATTATTAATTCTCATCAAATAAGTATCATCGTCATTTTAATTATTATCATAATTATCATAATAATTAAGAGACAATTTATTGAATGACAGACACAATAAGTCATAATCATCATTATCATACTCATAATCATAATTACACTGGACAAAGTATATCTTATGTTAGTCAATTACAGGAGGGAACTGTAGGTTTACCCTTCATCCGTAATGTATGTCTGTCCACGTTCCTGCCCGACCATCAGTCATTCTATTTATATATATATATTTATTTATATATACACATGGCTTTGTCACGACCATGGTTTGTTTCCCCAGGCTTTAAAGATCAGGTCGCTGCTACTAAAAATAGAACAAAACTTCAAATTTTAATAATTCTTTGAGTACATAAACTTTAATCGTAATATTTGATATAAACTACTGACAATTTGCTAAGGATAACTTTTAATTTTGTTTCGCATTATCTTCAATATTGGATTACGTTCATGTTAAATTGTTGTTTTGCAGGTTTTCATATGAGAATGTGTGTTTTTGATTTAATTTTATGTATTGATTTATCATTGATGCGTGACGCTGGCTGAATCTAGCTAGGGGTGACTTTTGAAGGTTTTAGTGCATGTGTGTCAGAATTGAAATTATTGTAAAAGTCTGCAAAAAGTGAAAGGATCTTTTCAATATCATGTATTGTTCACATTGACATTGAATACTGATTGGCATCGTCTTCTCATACTACTGATAAGCCCACGGATGCTGTCTTGTAGGATTCGAACCCATTCCTCTAGGAGGGCTTGTCGTAGGTCCTGGATTGTGATAGGCTTAACAGGGCGTGCATATATTGCAACCTGAAGCATGTCCCAGACATGCTCTATGGGACTGAGGTCCGGAGACCTCGCAGGCCACTCAATCCTGACGATTGTTTCAGCTTTGAGGTACTCATTGGTCACCATGGCTCAGTGAGGTCTGGAATTATCGTCCATTAAAATGAAATCTGGGCCTATTGCATCAGCATTTGGACGAACGTATACATCCAAGACCTCACTGGGGTATCTCTGAGCTGTCATAGTGCCGTTATCAATGATATGCAGATCGGTCTTCCCCTGCATGCTTATCCCAGCCCAAACCATTACTGAGCCCCCACCATAACGATCATGGTTTGCGATGCATACTGGTGCGAGTCGCTCATTGGTTATTCTCCACACCATGGCACGTCTATCTGTTAAGTCAACACAGAATCTTAACTCGTCTGTGAAGAGTACTGGTGTCCAGTCATTTAAAGACCAGGTTATGTGATATTGTGCCCATTGGAGACGTGCATGGATGTGGTTGCGCATCAATGGAATACAAATGGCAGGTCGTCTAGCCCTTTGCGAACACTATGCAGTCTGTTTGGAATAGTTTGAGTTGAAATCCGAACCCTTGATCATGGCCTGATGCATTCTGTAATTTATTTTGAAGGGCCGTGGCGCTCATAAAGCGATGACGTCGGGCTTGTTCCACGATAAAACGGTCTTGATCGTGCGTAGTAGCCCTCTGACGACCTCCCCTGTATCTGGGGATAACATGACCGTGCATTTGGAAGCGGCTCCACATCCTGGCTACACCGCTCTGTGAAACGCCAAGCTGACGTGCCACACGACGTTGTGACGCTCCTCCTTCCAGCATCCCAACCCCCCTGTTTATGTCTTCAAAGCTAAGATGTCTTCTTAAGCGACAATTAGCCATTTAAAACAACTTTACAGATGAAAGATGAATAATTGAGCTACAAGTGTAGATTTGAAGCATGTTCACAATGTGTTTGTCAAGTGCAAGGCCAAATTTCATGGCTTTTTCATGGGTATTGCTTTTCATGAGCAAATTAGCAAGCCTGTGTAAACAAAATCCATTAGACAGGTTATTGGTTATGTAGAATACGCACTTATATATTGTAAAACAGAAGCTTTTTTCTTTTCAATAATAAGCACTTCAAATTACACATACCATAAAAGTGATCATAAGCCAATTTTGAGTAGTATATATACATGGCTATGTCACGACCCCGGTTTGTTTCCACATGGTTAAAAGATCAGGCCGCTGCTACTAAATTAGAACAACACTTCAAATTTTGATAATTTTTAAAGAACATAAACTATTATCATGAAATTTGATATACACATTAAGCTGAAGTTTTTTTTTTACATGTCTGGCAGTAAATCCATTCTTTTATACAGCCGTCAGTATGTCTGTCCGTCCGCAATAAGTTAACTATTGTAATAACGCGAACATTACATAAGATATTATCACGGAAGTCGGTATACCTATTCCGCTATAGATCTTCTGTAAATAGGTCTGTCCGTCATTTCCTTCATTTATCCATCCGTCTGTTTGCTTGTCCGAAAAAAAATTAAATAAAAATAAAAGTACATAATTATCTAATCACTTGACCATGCAATATCTCTTGAAAAGATTCTTGGACACAACTCGGTATAAAAGGCCATGTTCGAAAAATGCAAGATCTCTCGGTTTTCGCCACAGTTAAAGGATCAGGTCACTGTCACTACAATTGGAACATAACTTAATTTTATAAGTACTCAACAACAACATAGGATATGATCGTGATATCTGGTATAATTATTATGCAACATAAAATTATACAACGAACATAATTCATAATTGCTGTAAAATTGTTGAAACAAGACACCATATAACTGATATGTTAGACTATTTTCGTGTTTTTGTGTGATTTTTTGTTATATGAATGTTTTGTCAGAGCAGTAAACCAGTTATAAGAGACACGTACGGCACCTTTAGAATTTGAAAAATAACTCACAATATAAAATTATTTCCCATAGTGATATCATAATAAACATCATCAATATTGTGTATGCAATAGGATGATTATATACTTGCATGCGTTCCATACCGAAAAATCTAGCTTAGGCAAAACAAAATATCGTTCAAAGAGACAATTGGCGTTGAAAGAAACACTGTTGTCATTTTGTTCCTAAATACACAGCAGTGGGAAAAAGGCCATTGGTAACATGTCTTCTTAGATCCCTTATTTTCGCTCCCAATTGACTTAACTGCTCGAAAACTAGATTATTCAGACACCATAGCCTGTAATTTATGTGGGATTAACAGAATCAGTAATAATATGTACCATTCATTTGATGGTATTTTGTGGTTAGAAATGCATTATACATTTGAAAACTGTTCTATATATCCATGTGTATGTTACATACCGCCATACAATTAATTACGTTCTATCGATGTTAACATTTTCTTTGAAACATTACTGCATAATATGTATGAATATATAAAACTTAGGAATAACTTTTATATGTGGGGATTTTAACAGTAGATGAAGTGATCATGAAGCTTTCGTGCTGGTGTTGATTGCAGTCCAAATCGACATGTTGTTAATTTTAAGTCTAATTCATACGGTGATCATCTTATTCAGTTTTTGATTGATAGAAACATGTGTTTGCTTAATGGTCGTAACTGCATTCATACTGTTTGTACTTCAATTTCAACAAAAGGTTCATCTGTTGTGGAGTATTGTTTAATATGTCATTTGTATGTCATACCAACGATATTATTAATAGCATTGGCGTTAATCATTTTTTTTTAAAAGAAATACCCCTGACTATTTAATTATTACATGGCAAATGTACATTAGTGATAGTCCGTCTTTACTTACCCAGGCAAGTATAGAGCAAGCTCCAAATTATGACAAATTTAACTTGGGGAAAATCCCAGATGATTTCTTAACAGATGCTGACAAACTGTCTATTATAAATTCTGTCATCAAAGAGTAAATTCCGCGCGCATCGATGACGCAGAGGCAGAGGCGGTGACCACTTTCCTAAAATTTCGGAAGTAGACTGTCATAGTTTCGCCGCCTTCTAGATGAACGTCGAAATCAAGTCTTCACTGCCGTTAATAGCCTAGTGCCATGTTGAATGGTCAATTAAATGATCGTCCATCATACTGACCCCTTTACGATGAAAATAACAACCTCTGCGCAGAGATATGACTAGTTCTGAGCATAGATGTATTTATCCCTGTCCCCATTACACACCAGAAGATAATAATATATTAAAAAAAAAAATGTATTTTATGTGCTTTTTACATTTTGAATTATTCATTTTTTTTGACGGTAACATCTAAATGATATTACTAAGAACATAATGCAAATTTGCATCAAATAAGAAAATTTGCGAAATACAAATCCTTCCAGCTTCGGTACTCACATATTTAAAGGAACATCACATTGACATTATTTTTCACAAATACTATTCAAATGGGCCAATACATCAACACTGACAAGGCTTCCACCTGATCAGCGTTTACTGGAAGGCAGTATCTTGTTATATATATAACATTTAACCCTGAACATTTTACCTAAGACAAAGATAAATTATATCAAAATCACTTCAGATTGCATTATGGGTTAGGTGGTGTCCATACTCTTGTTAAGCAGAGCAAAATGGTTCCTGCTCAATAACTCCAGAAGACAGTGTAATTTACGCAATAAAAGCTCATACAGTATGTCCTTGCTTGTAGAACAAGCAATGCCATACAAACAAATTAAATTAAGTATTACATACATGTTTTTAAATTATCTAAATTCTCTGACAGGTTTGACAAATTTTACCGTGGAAATCTATTATTTAGTATGAAAATTATTATGTAAAGATTTTTACCAGAGAGACAGACAGTTTATTCAGACATAAAAAAGCACATCGTCTTCAAACATAAATATACACATTATTTTTTGTTGCGTAAATAGGTATAACAACATTACATTACATAACATAAAATAGTCATTTAAGAATATACATACACATAAACACAAATGATGGCAAGAACAAGCAAGTTCTATCGAGGCGGTCATGACATGTATTAAACAATATTAAAGGGAATCGTGTTTCTTATAACAACAGCTTCTTTGATAAATTCACATACTTTAGAAACAACTGTTTTGTCACATGAAACTAATACATGGTGGAATTTAAATACAGATAGGTTGATGTAATATATATGGCTAATATATTTTTTCTTAGATCAGTGTAGCAGTGGTATATTTATATAAAATAGTATTTGTCTTCTAAATCAATTTCAATACAACAAAAACAATGAGGTTTATTTCGTGAAATATAATTCGGCACGTATCTGCCAGTTTTGATTCTCAAATGGTGTGCAGACACCGTTAATCTTTCAACGAATAAGCGCAGACATCTAGGAAGTCTAACTATTCTTCATATTCCACAGAGGTTTTGAAAACTTCATACACATCTAAAAGAGAACTGTTATTCATTTTACCAAACTATTTTTGTATAAAGTTATCGACAAGTCTACATTGCGTTACCAAACTCCTCACCCCTCTCCGTACCTCCTTGCCCCTCCCTTGTAGCATATACTGCAATAACAAGCACATTGTGCCCAGATCTGAATGATTACCTGTTTGTATTTTTTTTTCTAATTTATTTAAAATCAGTGATTATTTTTCTACATAATCTACCATTCATTATATATCGTTTACAGAACAAAGAAAACAGAAGATAGACAATTAAAATAATATCCAATGACAATATTGGAATAGATCATGGTCACGTGGGTTTTAGTGGCGACATGGATTTTAACATTGGTGATCGGAGCCAGTCAAACTCTACGCGGGGGTTGTTGAGTAACGTGGAAGATTGCATCGTTCGGCAAAGCTATCAGACACAATAACAAGTGTGATGCATGATACATGGTAGTTTAAACGTAGCCAATAAATCAAAAACTTAATACGACACTTTCTTTGGTCATGTTTTGTTATTTTGTGGAAACGTACTAATTATTTGCTGAAATTATCGGAAGACAATTCTTAAATGATATACACGCACTGAACACGATACCCAAGTACATTCAGTTTTAGTTTTTTGGGTTTTATGCATTTTTAGAAGATAACAAAACTCATAGTTAAACACAACGGTGAATATTCCTTTAGCATCGATAAACGTCAAAACTACAAACAAAACCTATATACATCATTTACATTGATGAAAGGTAATTTTACGTGGGGATATAAACTAGTCAGAAGAAGTTTGGTCCAGTTTGTGTGATTCAATCTCATGGAAATATCTTAAACACCTGCAAGGATCAAAACATAAAAGCAAACATTTTTATATCCAAAGTGAAATTTACTGTGGAATACATATTAAACTCATAAACACTGTATGTTATATTTTAAAATAGTTAAAAAAGATTATATAAGATATATATAATGCAAAATTCGTGTTTTTTGCCACGTGTTTTTACATGTGTACTCGCCTTTTATGGTAATAAAACACACTTACACCCATGTGTACAACGGTGGTGTAATGCACGCTGATTAATTTAATACTACGTTTATGCAACTGAATGGATCGTCTTTTTTCAAAAACATAACGCAATTTGAACTATCACCAACCCGCAAATAAGTATCCAGCTGGTCATTGTCTTTCTCATTGAATTAACACTTCGACCACTTTTGTGAATGGCAGCCGTTCCTAGCAAACTTCGACAGTAGTTTTTCCCCGAGCATCGACGGACAATACAAATTCCATGTCCCCGAAATATGTGTCAAACTCGCTAAGGTAAACAACCATCGCATTATGGAGCAGCTAAATTTCGTCTTTTGAAAATGCCAGCATGTTGCAGAAGAAGGTTTCACTAATGACGAAGCCGTTAAACACATAAAACTTGATTCCGCGGTCGATACGAATCAGGTTATAAACCTCGTTCATGAACGCCCGTTTGCCAATGGTATGTTGTTGTTGCCGAAAATCATATAGAGTGGATAACTGGTATGGCAGAAATTTTTGTGAACAACTTTCTGATACGTTACTGAACTGTACCAGCCATTTTTTTTTTATTTAAGATCGCTTTTATTTCGTTTAGAAATTCTGATGGGTCAAACATGTCGACTTGAAAAGTCAACTCAATGGAAAAAAAGTCTATCATCACACAGTTGGCTTCCACGATGAAGTTAAAATAACTATTCACGATATCCCATTGAAGGGCGCTTTCGATATGAAAATCGATATCCTTGAAATAATCGTTCACATCGCTGATCTTAGTATTCGGTGAAAGCTTTATCGGTTCTGCCAATATAAGTTTAAAAAAACATCCAAACTCTCCAAAAGCACTCCCCTTTTGAGTTTCTGACTTGACCGTCAGGGCAATGAAGTACTCGGCAATGCGACACATTCTGCAAAACGGAATTACATAAATATGTAAACAAGGTGTAAGGCATTGTTCCGACAACAGACATACATTTAGCAATCCAACCTCTGGTAATAAATGCAAGTTTAAAGTTTAGTTTTACATGCAAAATAAAGGATTGCTATTAATGTAGTTTTGTTTCTTGCAAATCACTGAATGGCTAACGTTTCTGGTTAGCATTTCTTCTGCACATGTTATCAAAATCGTTCCGGTGTTTTTACAAATGAAGAACATTACTGGAGTAGACAAACTGTTTACATTGCTTTTCATGAAACTCGAAAATACTTCTTAGACAAGCACACGTGAAGAAAATGCACATCTTCATGTTAACATTTTATTGTATAGAAAATACAACAACAATTAAGTATTATGAATATATAATTAACATATTTTAATGTTTTTAACTTTTTACATACTGTCTTGCTGCCATCATGTAACTTGCAGGCTTCTATCGGGGTGTTTATTTGCATTCAGAACACCAACAGTCTTCCCTGTGAGCAACATTGCAAAATCAAAATTTCTAAATTTTGTCGTACTTTCTCTGAGTTCATCTGTACATTTTTAATAATAATGATAATAATAATAATAATAATAATAATAAGAATAATAATAATAACAAAAACAATAATNCCAGACTGATTTTTTTGTTTTGCACTTTCAATTATAATGATTGATAAATGTCCCATTAGCAATATTTACTTTTATTAATAGCACTTTTATATGTAAAAACATGGGGGATTTCGGTACGCGCTCGGCGTCAGAAAGCGTGTACAACTTAACCGAAATCCCAGTTATAAAGCGCTATAAAGTGTCAATTACATTTTGAAAAATGTTTCGTCAATATTTTCGTAAATAACATGGGTAAATACTAGTTTAGAAGTGTTAATTAATTACTACTACCACCAGTACACGTGGTAAATGGTGAGATTTCGGTAAGCGCGCAAGCGTTTGAGAGCGTGTTTTACATACCGAAATACCCGTAAAGATAACTAGTGTTCTTTAAAAACTAATGTTTGTTTTGCAATTTCAGAATAAATTAATGACACAAACCCCTTTTACCAGTGTTATATAGGTGAAAAAAGTCCACCAAAATAAATCATCGGGAATATCGCTTAGGCAATCTATAGGCAAAGTAGCCACTTTGAAGGTAGCTTGTCTGTGTTTGCTAACCGCTAAGCCACGTGATTAAGGTAGCACCCGTAATGGGCACCTTTCCAAATATAACCTAATGTATTAATTTCTAAATCAGCATTATTTCACTGAACTACATGCAAATTTTTAGGTCGGCTTTCATGCTTTTTAAAAACACAAAATACTGAATTTTTCAAAACCACCCCCACGATCGGCTTTGTCCAGTTCATTTTCACCCCTGGGGTATATGAAAATTCCATAATTCATCCAGATTGCCAAATATGGGCATGCAGTTGGTGTGTACAGATGAAGTAAATGTGTTTAAAGTTTAAACACGATGAAAGAATTATTTTTTTACAAACATTTATTTTTTATAACTTGTTATTTATGTATGGAAGAGCACCAATAAATGTAAGTGGTTTCAGCCAAGTAAAAATTGGGTTGGTTAAAAACAAAGTGTCATACAATTCAAAATAGTATCATTTAAGTAATATTTTTAAAAAATACCAAGAAATAGACAGATTTACCGTTGACTTTTTTAAATAAAAATAGAAATTCAAAATGCATGATTCGTATTTTCAGCAGTAAATCACCCAATTTCAGCCATAACGTTGTTTTAATTTTAAAAATTGAAGAATGTGCATAAAAATTGCAACACATATAACACTAAACATAGCTTATACGCTACAATAAATCAAATTACGTTAGAAAAGAAATTAAACGCGTCGCAAACAATATGCGACGTCGGCACGATTCGAACCTGCGCGGGAAGATCCCAAAAGAGTTCTAGTCAAAAGCCTTAACCACTCGGCTCCGGCAACTTAACATCAATGTCTGCTTAAATTAGATATCCATAAGTAAACAGGTAAAAAGGCTTCAAAGAAATCGCGTGAAAACATTAAGGGTGCGCTACCTTAAGTGGGCGGAGCGATCATCGTCCAGGCGTGATGTCAATTGATTTAATCCTTACATGCAGGTATCGAAAACCAAATGTTTCTAATATTGCATTTAATAAGTTATCGTAGGGGGATGGTTAATCTGCCGATTTAAATATGCTACTGAATAGTAAAACTTATATGTTTGAAAATATTGCTAACAATATAATACTGGCAAATGACAATTTTAACACTTGTATTTATCAGTTATGCGAACTTATATATGATGTCTCCTTTCAGGTAAATGGACGTACTCTACATTTTGATAGGATTATGTGTTTTATTTAAGCTACAAAAAACAACGAAACTCTATCGCTGCTTTTCAATGGTTGGGAAGTAGGTTTACATATAACGGCACTGCCTTCGCTTATACTTCTAATAATCCTTGTATGCAAATGACATTTCAAGTTTAAAATGACTTTGCAACCATAAATCACTTCCAGCCTGCGCTCATATTTTTAATTATCCTTTAATAAAAATAATATTTCTAGTTCTAATTGACTAAGCAGCCATATATCAATTATATAACGGATTGCATGAAATCCATTCCGTTGTCAAAGTCTAGTAGTTAAGATTCGAATTTTCAAGAATCCACATTTCGGTACGGATTATACAAAATGACAAGAAATTGACAGAGATTTAAAAGTTTTCGTTTTTCAACAAGACGTCACTCACACACATTACCCTCCGTCAACAGTCACTTAGAAGGTCATGAAAAAGTTATTATGTTGAACGAATGTCTGTAAAATCGTCAAACTGGAATATTTAATGAGACGATGAAACTAAAATAAATGATTTAAAAATAACCATTTGAAGCACTATTGCACGTTAAAAATTCCTTCACTACGATGTGCATGGAAAACATTATGAAACATCTAAATACCAAAGTATTTATAATATTTTCAACGTAATTATTATGTTATAACTAAGAACCAAATTTAACAAAATCGATGTAGGCTATGGTCTATGCTATGTTAATTCAAAATATACCAAAATCAATTTTCTTCGCCCCACTTGTTACTCGAAAAATGAAACGCATGATCTATGTGCGAGTAAAATGTGGCAACATAAACTTTACTATTTTTAAAGTAATACAATAGGCTTTATGCCATGGAATGTATCAAAGCTTATAATGATATATTACCATAGGTTTAAAAGTAGTATCAATATAATGTCTTCTAATAATAGAAACAATATAGCGAACTTTTCCAGAAACGCCAGAGATATTAATATAAGACATAATAATTTGAAAATTGAATTAATTTTGAACAAAATATATGATATAAGTGACATTTATTTGTTCTTTACCTTGTTTATAAGGCAAAATAAACGTCTGGCAAAACGGACAGTTACTGAAAGGACTGTCGTTTAATATTCGAATATATAGTACACATGAATTAAACAACCTACCTAAGAATAACTTCCCCAATATTGTTTATAAAACGAAATTCGAAGACGTAGAGTATAACAAATATTAAAAGAACTTGAATCCTATTAAAATTTCTTTTTAGAAAGGTATTTGTATTCGAACAAATGTGTCCTCTCTTTTTTACTTTATTGATAATTGTATTTGTTCATTGTCTTGAATCACAAAATGTATTCCAGTTTAATTGCAATAGCTAAGTTTGATAACGTGTAGTTTCAGAAATTCTCAATAAAAATATAGAAAAGATTAAGTTTGCTATTTACTTATAGAACAACGCGATAATATAAATAAGTTAAGTATGACCTACTTTTCAAACATAGAATATATGTATGTTTCTGTGTTTATTCAAAATATGGAGAAGTGTATATTGTCGCCGAGGAAAGGTTTCGATCTGGTCTCCTTGTTTAGATCGTGAAATTGAACAGTATACTTGTGTATACTGTGTACCTCTAAAATAAACAACGTGTAATTTTTGTTTACATTGATATCCCGATCTTGACCATAAAATATACGGAGCAGTTACAATCAGAACAGTTAGGAATAATTTGATGAAGATATAGCCCTCCTCGTCGTATTCATATTTAATTACGGCCATCGTTGCTATGTATCACAAGAGTTTCAGGTACGTGGTGCGGAAGTAACTGTTCGTTAGAGCAAATCGAAAGAAGTATTAAGTGTGGAATGAATGCCAGACCGTACTTTCTACATTGTAACACAATCTATACAAACAAATAGCGATCTTTGCTATAAGTATTGAGTATCGATATGGGCACGTACAATCTAATTTTGCTTTTAAAAAAAAGTTGAGATTTGAGGATAATACATTGCCTCACGTAAATGGATAAAGAACACACACGGGATTTAACCGCAAAGAACTATTAAACGTCGTTCGATAACTGTGTACGCTCGAATTTTATCTCATGAGTGGCCATATCATGGTATAGCTCTCACTTAAGGAGTTACGATTGAATAAGAAGTATTTTAACAATACAACCCTATAATACGAGTTTGCACTTGAAAACAAATATGTTCTCGTTGTTTTGCAGTGAAATGAATCGAATTCGTTACAAAATGGTTCCTCACTTATTTACACTGATTAAGTTAATTACAATTTACATATGTTCTAAATATTAAGTGCTGCCACTTTAACCGGAATACAATTATCAGATTTTATCGACTCATCCACTCTCCAGAATTTAGCCGAACAAGCGACCCATGAGTTCTGTCTCTTGTGAAAGTTATACTAGACTAGACCACGGATTCGCTCGCGAGGATGTTGTGTACGAGGATATATAGAGGGTATTTACTGAGAAAATACTTCGCGGTATTATCGCGAAACCAATCAACTGTCTACTTTTATTAAATGATTTTGCTTATTATTTCTTTTAAAACCTCTTTAGACGTGTTATGTCCATAATCATTGATTGGTAGTTATTTGGTTATGACATTATCTTTCCAGCGCATTGTTGGATCTCAATGAATATTTGCCTTGTTTCTCAAATGTTATTTGTTGGGCGGCTACATGTCCTACCAATAGGCATAAAGACTAAGGCCGTACTGGTTTGAATCATCTGGACCGGAGAAGAAACATGGACATTACCTATCCGTATCAAAGGTTGTCTTCTTTTTTAAATTCGAAATTTCAACTTAATCGATTTGAAAAAGTGGCCTGGAGAACACAAAAGCGGATAACTGAACGCTGAGCATATATAAAAAGACTCTTTAGTTTAAAAGTACGATTGTACCAAGATGAACAGTGACATGAGATGCATAAATTATATATTTCACAGTTAATTTGAAATTTAAAAGCTCAGTCCTTACTCAGGCTCTCAGACTACTGAGACATATATTGGAAATGGTTTCTCAAAAAGTTTTCAATATGTCATCACTTAGCATTAAATCAAATTTGATTATTGAATGGGAACATTACAGTATTTGTTTTAACCCATGTATGCCTAGCGTCTAAAAAAAAAGCCTTGTCAAACAGCGAAGACCCAGATGAGACGCCGCATGATGCGGCGTCTCATCAGGGTCTGCGCTGTTTGCTTAAAGAAATTTCTTTCAGGAATATTCTAAATATAGAAATAAATATACTAGACATCCCTAATTTCACAGTTTGCTCACCGATGAAACACACACAATTACTTTTCATTATTAAATCAAAATCTAAATGAGCTCTCTGAACGATTCAATTAAATGGAAATAAAAACTATAATAACCTAACAATACTCACTTATGTTGTGATGCATGAATTGAAATTATGATATCGCATTCATTTTAAACGAACGTATTTGCTGTGTAATAAAGACCTCTCTTTCCGATAGCGATACAATTAGAACAGGTTCTGTAACCAGTATGTCAAATGTACGGTCAGCAATGTACAGCCAACAGCCCTCTTGTTTCAATTAAAAAAATGCTTAAGCATAGATTTGTACTGTGTGAACTTGATTATTCTTAACAGTGTTTGAAACAAAGTATACAATAAATATACTGTACATTTTAATTTTCAATGTTTAAGCCAAAAAATAATTTACAATAAAAAATGGGAAAAACTTATCACTGATTTTAATTTAAAACAACATGTGTCTTTTCCAACAAGAGTTACTGAACGTTCATCATCAATATATGACCATTTGTATTCAAAATATGACAACATTTCTGAGGTAATCATTCCAAAAATAGGCATAAGTGACCATTACCCAGTAGTTTTTACATTAAGCGTCAAAGTTAAAATTGTTAATACAGATGATCATAAAATTATTAAGTACAGATGTTAAAACAAATTTAACTAATTCAATTTTCAAAACGACTTAGCAAGTGCTTATTTTGATCTAGTTGAAACAATAGAGGATAATATTGAGGCATTTGAAGTATTTTATATTATATTAAACTTTGTTCTTAAAAAAATGCCCCTATTAAATATAAACAAGTCTTGTCACTGTGGGATGACATATGCCCCCTTTTTTTTAAACATTTTTCGAAACCTAAACGCAAAAGCTAAACTCAAAGTGTGACGGAATTTCAGACGGACAGACGGACTGACGGACAGACGGACAGTGCGATCGCTACATGCCACCCTACCGGGGGCATAAAAAGTGAAGAAATTAGAACAACCTGGTTGGTATAACGAAAATGTAAAACAAGCCAGGTCTTTAAGGGATAAATATAAACGTGAATCTAATTGGCCACAATATTAGTTGTGGCGTTATAAATGATATAGTGCAATCCAAATGGCTAAAACGAATATTTTTCGAATGAGGTACAAATCAAAACAAGTGCGAAATCGCTCTGGAAAACTATTTAATTAGCATCAAATGAACACGAAGAATCCTCTTTTTTGCCAAACGTGATAAGGATTGATGATCAGATAATATCTGGTAAAAAAAATGTAGCTAATGCACTTAATGACCACTTTGTTGACTTCTCGAAACTTATTAAAAATACTGATTTTACTAAAAACGATTTCAACTCATTGAAAACATATCTAGATGCTAAGCTAGATTCTAAGCATTTCTCTGTTCAGTTTATTACTTCATTAGAAGTTAGTACTTTAATTGATCAACTATATTCAAACAAATCTGCTGGGGCTGATGGTATAGGGCCCAGAATTATTAAACTATGCAAAGAATTCATAAAACAACCAATCACTGCTCTTATAAATAACTGTATATCACATGGAACCTTTCCAGACATGCTTAAAAATTGCAAACGTTGGACCTTTATACAAGGGGGGATCGGTAGAAGATCCCAATAACTATAGACCAATATCACTTTGACCAATTGCATATATATCTAATATCTACAGATCTATTAAACAAAACTCAGTCGGGTTTTCGCAAATATCATTCTTGCCAAACAGCATTGATTAATATAGTTGATTTATGGCTTAAAAACATTGATAATGGAAATCTGGTAGGAACACTTTTCTTGGATTTAAAAAAAGCATTTTATCTTGTGGATAATAGGGTTCTTTTATACAAATTAAAACTTTAATATTTTAATGATAGATCATGCGACCAATTTTCTTCATATCTCCGCAATCGATTTCAGTATATCCAATCAGAAAACACTACCTCTACTTGGAAAAGCATCATTGCTGGTGTTCCCCAAGGATCTTTTTTGGGACCTCTTCTATTTCTTATTTACGTTAATGATCTTTCGTTAAATCTTATATGTAATTATGCAATGTATGCTGATGATACAACATTACACACTGTGGGAACAAATATTCAAACAGTTCAAAATAAGCTACCAACAAATCTTTCGATTGTAAATGAATGGTACCAAACTAATAACCTGATTATTAATCTACTAAAAACTACTTGTATGGTATTAGGGTTGAAACGGAAAGTTAAAAAAATTACAAATCTAAAACTTAAAATTTCAGATCCGGTGATAAAAACTGTAAAGTGTCAAAAACTACTTGGCCTTTATATTGACGATACTCTATCTTGGAAACTACACATTGACAAAGTTTGTTAAAAAATGTTGTCCATAATGTTTCTTCTGCAAATATTAAAACCATATTTTACCCTTGAAATGCGTAAGCTCTTCTATAATGGTTATATCTCACCTATATCCGACTACGCATGCGTTACCTGGAGTTCAGCGGCCAAAACGGAAATTAATAGAATAGTCAAAATACAATAAGCGTTGTGGTGCACACATTTTAAATAAATAGTACAACACCAATTCAAGGACCCTATTTAAAGATCTAAAATGGTTGACTTTCGAACAGCGTAATCACGATTTCACGTCAGTTATTGTATTCAAAGCATTTCACAATCAAACCCCAACATACATACGTGACCTTTTGACGCCTTCGCAAAATAAGCACCATAACTTGCGATCTTGCGAAAAGGGGGATTTAAAGCTAGTGCGAATACCCAAAACAAACTATTTCAAACAATCGTTGAAATTTTCTAGCACACACATTTGGAATTCGTTACCCCAATCTATACGTCAAACAAACAATTTAATGACATTTAAGAAACAATTAAAAGCTTATCTTTCTACAACCCTTTATGAAAAAAAACTGAACATGCTTCATGTTTTGTTAATGTTAGTTTAATGTTTGAATACTGTTCTTGCATAAATGGTAATTGAAGTGTTATGTTTGTCATTTGTTATGATTATTTAGGTTTTGTTCTTTTAGCTTAAGTTGAAATATGATGAATTTGTTGTAAATTGTATTTTGTTAGGAGACCTTGTTGAAAATAAAAATGTATTATATAAATTGCATATTATGTAATTTCATCTGATGTATTTCTTCTTTTAATAAAGATTTTATTATTATTATTTTTATTACATACAAAAGTCCACTAACGTTGTACATGATATATAAACCCAAAGCTATTTTACACGTTATATATGTATTTTTATAAACTGAGATAAGCTTGGGAGCTTGTAATCAAGTTCATTAACTATATGTGTTGACCTCACATCAAATGAATTCTTGGAATGTATGTACTAAGCATTTTAGGAAAAAATCTTGTTACCATCCGCTTTTTGTTTATTAAAGGCAAGTGAAAAACTGCAAATATTATAAAGGACAGCACATTAAACACCACGCGGAACATACCAAATATCACTTACATCAGGTAAGAATGGACAATGGACAATACAGTTCTCGTTGTTTGCCGTTTTTGCCTCGATTCTGTACGTTCCAGTCTAACCGTTTTCGCCAAGTTATTAACAAATTCATTAACTGCATAATTTGTTTTAATAAACCAAGATAAACGTATGTCATTGAAACACTCTACAATTGGAAAGTGGTTTCCGCATATAACAGCTAATATTGATTGTACCAAATGTATTCCGATCCTGACATTTGAATTTATTATAAGAAAAAGAAATCATTGTCATATTTTATCTTGAAGTGTTGTTTTAGAATGATGATTCTTTTAATAGACCAGAATGCGTGTAAAGCTTAACCGTTTTGCGTTTGCGTCTACTACAATCTGTACGTTCGGCATCGTCCGACACACTGTCATAACATCTTGGTACTCATCATCTGTTAGACTGCCAAAAATGGAAGGCCGCGCGCTTTCCTCCATGGCAACTAGTGTTTGGATACTTTGCCAGAATATCAATGTGATGAATAATGTATTTCATCAATATTATACTACTAGCACATGCTATATTAAAGACATCTATCTGAATCTTTTAGTCTTAAACGGACACATTAACAAGATGAATAGAGTTTTGATTAAATACAAAATCTCCCCCAAAACATCATACAAAATACATTATTTTATTTCTAAAGTAATAGTTAAGAACACGATACCTCATTGTTCATTAACGACAGAATTGATTGCAAGATAAGTAACCAAGCGCCGAATGTACAAAATTCTAACATGCTAACCAAGCTAACTTAAGTTCATAAATTCATTCCGCAACTCAGTACTACGTACCATATCTCTGTCCAAGTATCTCATTATATGAGGAAGCTGCTGTAGAGGACTGGCCGTGGAATCAAGAGCCTGGGTTATCATCTGCGACATTTTCATGCAGTTCTCTACTGTGTTCAACCGGGGCATCTCTTCAAGACGACCGTCTGTTTTGTGCCCTGTATTTGTAATTGCAAAAAAAAAACAACACAAAAAAACAGTCAAATCCTTTCTGCGACGCTTTTATTTTTATCATTGATTTACTGGTTAATACAATTTGTAATATTAAGATGAACGCATGTCAAGCGAACGGAAAGCATTCTAGATTGTTTTGTTAACAATGCAACGTTCATTTTCAAACCAAATGCAAAATCAAAATTATACGTCTAATTAATATTAGCATTTCATCAAAAATCTCATGTAATACAAGCAGTTAAAGATTGTGACCGTTAGTATAATTGACCATGGTTAAACTTTGGAGACACTTTCTCTCTCTTTCCCGGCATTAACGGTGCAATTACATTCTGCCGAAATGGTTAATACCTTGTACTAATTTTAGGGTAGTTAAGTTCACAGGTTGACTAAATCTTTGTGATTTAGAAATATATTTGGTTTTTAAAATACGTCATGGCTATAATTAACCATTTGGGATTTTTTTTTCAACAACTTGATCATTAGAGTTAATAGTACATTGCTTTTCATTTGCATAATAATTACTCAAAATTGTTAAAACCTGGAAGTTTTTTTTATGTTTTTCAATTGTCAATTTAAAAAAATGAAACGATATGATTCGACTGTATTTTCATGTAATTTTATTTGTTACAAAATACACTTACGGACACGTCTTATTAACGATATCCCACTTAAATTATAACGCGCAGGCATGTACAAACTTAAATGGGTTCAAACCGGAATGCCAACAGCTTGAATCTTCAATGGAACACGTAGTCAGATTTAAGAAAAAATGGCCGCCGAGGCCTCGATTCGATGGGGAAATTGAGTCTTCAAACAGGTACATCTACCATATTAATTACTTGTTTTTAATCGGATGACGCCTATCATAGGGCCAGCCGGAAGCGGTTTCAGCGAGTATCAACCGTTTTCCTCTGGTTGGTCTGAGTGTGGAGATAACTCATGGAATATTTCGCGATTTTCTCAACCGTTAATTGACATTGAACACGGACTGACAATAATATCACTGTTTTCACACTAATTAGCACTGTTTAAGTACCAGTTGTTCATGTGGACGCATTTTGGTTGACAAAAAATGGATATTTCGATTGCTCATGGCGTTTTTTTTTCAAGATAAAGTTGAGTTTCGATTGGTTTTGACGATTGATATTGAGCACGCACATGGTCCTTATACACGGACAACTGCTTGAACAACCTGAAATTTCCAAATTGTATTGTATTTTTTTCTGAGTTCATCTGTACATTTTTTTTCGATAAAGTTCTCCCACTGCAAATAAAACAGAACATGTTCTTGAGGTATATGTGCCCTCCGTTAATCAAACTGCTGAGTGTTTACAGACTCTATCTAACTATGGCACAGAGCGAGACCGGTGTCAAAGTCAAAGTCTAGACCCAGTTCATTAAGCACAGTCCTATGGTTTGGATTCCGGTCAAGGTTATTAGGACACGATTCGTGTCTTGTCTTATAGCACTGTAATTTAAATATTTTATATACGTCGTCGTAGGGATAAATAAAGTGCACATTACAGTTAGTTGTGATCGTACTTAAAACGACGGCGGATACGATTGCATCAATGTCAGATGTGCTAGCACCGCGACAAACTGTGTAAGGATGCCAAGGTTTTCCATCCCTTTAGCCATTGCACATTGTTCATTCATGTAGATTTTATGATGGCTTGGTGAATATACCGGCAAAAAAGCACCCTATGGTGTCTGTTCAAAGTCAGAACAATTATCAGTCCCGTTGCATGTTGTTACTATATAAATCGTTTCGTGCCCGAAGACGTCACCGTGTGTTTGATCGGAAAGTGGGTACAGACATTCTTCGCGCTCGTGAAGTTCCTTTGCGTTCATGTCACCGTAGCAACAGTCGTGTTAAAACTCACAGTCTTCGTCGCAAGAGCAATCTGTAAGCGAAAATACTAAAAACTTATATACATTAAGAAGAAGAGCAAGAAAAGGAAAAGTATAATCGATATTCTTTATATTGCATATCCACATATGTAATTTATTACTCGTCTATTTTTTTCACACCGACAGCCGTCAATAAAAAAACTAGAAATATTTATCTCTTCATGACGTTTTAAAGATCTGATCATGGTAAGTCCAGTGCTGTTCAACGTCCGTCCCATCTCTTATTGACGCATCAGTTTAATTGCGTTCTTGGCTGATAAATATCACTACTTTCCATTCATCAACAAAAACAAACAGATGTCATTTTAATGTCGCCACATGTAAAGAAAAAAAAATTGAAACGTGATTAGTTGAACATTTTTTAACGATTGACATAGATCTGTATAATAATAATGATAATAATAATAATAATAATAATAATAATAATAATAATAATAATAATAATAATAATAATAATAAATAATAATAATACTACTAATAAAATTATTATTATTATTATAAGCACTACTTTTTAAGGCAAATAATTTACCTTTGCAGCATTTTGTCGGGTTGAAGTTTGCATAAACACTTGCCATTTCGGTTCGGTTTTGGCATATATCAGTTTGTGGGCACAGTTTATCGTCGATGAGAACTTTGAATAAAGCGGCAATGTCTTGTTCTGTTCAGGGTTGTCGTGCAATGAAGGAACCATCTGAAGTTGTATTCAAAGTAAGTGTAGAGTCAATCACATTAACAAAGACAAACAAACCCCGACACAAAGTTTGCATCGTTTTCCGAAGCGGTGTGAATGCGACAGCCCGCATTCTCCACATCCTTTATTTTACTTTGTTGGAATCTTTGTGCTATTGTACTTATATATTATCTGAAAAAGACAAAAACGAAAAAAGATTATCAAAAATATGGTATTTACTCTCATAAGGTCTCAAATGGAATGTGAAACAAGCACATTAATTGCAACACCAAAACATTTAAAGAGACTCTAATATTTTATAATTATTGAAACCCAAAACCATCGCGTGTCATATAATTCAAACTTTATGTGTGAAAGTTATATTAGACAGCGCCTTTGAGAACCTTATACTGTTTATTTCTTTAAATGTACTTTTCTATACTGCTTTTATGCATTTTTTAAACTGCACATTTGTCTCCTACGATAATACTTGTAGACCTACAATAGACTATATTTGTTTGCCTGTTGAAACTGTTGACCTTGTGCTCTTTTCCGAAATAATTGATGATAATTGTCTTAATGTTTCTCGACATAGGTCTGTATTATTATGCTTTAATGTCTACTGGTTCTCGAGTTTGAGTGCACCGGAAGTGTGTCCACACAAGACATATATTTATTGGAAAAGGGTCGGCAGAGAAGATGCCGAACATGTCCAGTCATTACTGTCATCCAGCCGTGTAATACAACGCCTGTGCTCGGACACACTTGACAGGCAGGAAATTGATCGGGCAAATTTTGACTTAAAAAATACTCTTTGCTCATGTGCAAATGATTCCTTTCCCCCAAAACGTTTCAAGCCATTCCTAAAACCGTTTTATTGACCGGATCTGACTGAAGCGCACAATAATTCTCGGCTTACTCGAGACCAGTGGTGTCGCGCCGGACGGCTCCGAGACCGGAGATGCTTTGAATACACCAGCTACACAGAGGCAAAGCGAAATTTTAGACGCCTTTATGGGTGTGTGTAAACCGATTCATGGCGGACATGGACCAGCAAATTGATACGGCGGCTGAGGTGGACCAAACTAAGTTTTGGAAGATGGTCAACTCACGACGGAAAACGTCGGGGTCAAAAATGAATGGAGGAATAATGTTCCAAGGAACCGTTGTTGGTGACCACGATGAGCAATTACAAGGATGGGGCAACTTCTTTGAGAATGTGTATAAGCCATCAGCATCACGCGACTTCGATGAACAATGGATGTTGAAAACGTCTACCGAAGTAGAACGCACCCTTCTCTCCACCACCACAGTCCCCAAGGCATCTGTGTCCCCTGAAGTGATTGAAAATATCATCAATACATTCCGAGAAGAAAGCCATCTGGCGAAGACAATATTGTTTATGAACATTTCATGTTTTAACGGACATGTGTAGCCCCTGCACTAGCTAACCTTTTCACGTACATGCTTAGACTAAGTTATATTCCGAACTGTATGAAACGTGGTGTGATATTAACTGTCCATAAAGGGTGTAGAAAAATAAAGGATGATCCAAATAATTACCGTGCAATAACTCTTCTCTCGGCTGTTTTAAAATTGTATGAATCTGTTCTTTTGTCACGTTGTAAAGATACTATTTCCGAGACTCATGCAACAAGGTGGCTTCCAAGAACCACTCGGTTCTATAATGACGTCATTCGTTTTACGAGAATGCATTCGGTTTTCACGCGAGCACTCTTCCACGATGTATGTCTGCTTCCTGGACGGGAAACAGGCATTCGATAACGTGTGGCATGCAGGGCTTCTGTACAAATTGTGGAAATGCAACATTGACCCTACAATCCTCATTGCGATTAAAAAAATAACTCTATATGAACGCCAAAAGCTATGTTCTTTCCCATGGAAGACGATCCCAGGAGTTTCCGGTTTTGCAAGGTACCCGCCAGTGTAGTTAAAGCTCACCGCTACTGTACCTAGTGTCCATCAATGGTCTCATCGAACAACTGCAGGATAGCGGGTTTGGTATGTGTATCTACAACATGAACATCTGTTCGCCGACCGTCGCAGACGATATGGTCTAATATCCTACCCAAAAACGGGACTTGATAAAATGATGGATATATGTTACAAATACTCGAGAGTATGGCGCTATGAATATAACGCAAGTAAATGTGCCGTCATCGTCTTTAATGAGCGTACAAACACAGTAAACTCCCGCTTGTTTAGGCTTGGAAGTGAAACAGTTAAAGAATCTGAAAGTTATTCACATTTGGGGATAACTGCCGACGCATGGCTTTTGTCGCAAATGCTTATAGCAGACGCTTGCAACAATCTTCGAGGTACATACATGAGCATATGCAGCAGCGGCTTTAACCCATCATCACTCAGCCCAATCACCTTAAGAACAATTTATCAATCCGTGGTTGTTCTGAAAGCATTATATGGTTGTGAACTGTGGACTGTTATCGGCGCCAGCGATATGTTACGCATTGAGCGCTCTCATTGGTTCTGTATTAAATCTATGCAGCACTTTCATTCCACAACGAATACGGACTTTGCATTAGAATCGATTAATGTAAACTCGATTGAGAATATCATTGACAGGATAAAGCTAGTGTTTTTTGGTCAATTATGTCGTTTACCAAACCGATACCTTGCCAAACAAGTGTTCATTAACAGACTTTTACGATACCTGAATAACGACAAACAGACTATAGGTTTCGTTCCGGAAATCTACAGACTGCTGCAAAAACAAAAATACCAATTTCAATCGTGTTAAGACGAGTATTTAGAATCAGGCTTGTTCCCGTCTAAGCAAGCGTGGAAACAGGTGCTTGAACGATCGGTTTCCGCTACGGAACATAACAGACAATTGGAACGTATCCGGGACGTGTGCCACACATTGTAAATAAGCCCGCGTCCCTCTGGCAAATATTCCGAATTTCGCTAAGTTATCGCCCTTAGTAGCCTCCCTGATGGCACACTTGGGAGGATTCCTCTCTAGATCGTACCCAGCATTGTGCTCATTGTGTGGGATACAAACGGAAAAACAAACTATTACACTCAGTGTGTTTTTGTTCGAAAAGGGAACTGTTACGAGAATCAATTTGGAATGCTGACATTTACCAAAAGGGGATTAAGTGTTTTATAAAATTAACAAGAAAGACACCATTAGAACAAATCGTAATACTGTTTGAAATGACACTAGCAAGTACAGACGACAATCGCCTGAATGCTCGTTTAGCAACACTATTGATGAGACTAGTTTATTAGTAGTGGCGTGTGTTTATTATAATGAAATCATGGTGTTTAACTCTTTCGCAATGAGATAAATGCTTTATAACTATTATGAACTGTGTATTACATCTCAGGTCAATCGTCTCTCTATTGTTGTTTGTATACATGTACATGTATTAATATGCATATATAATTAATTATCCATTGTATATATTAATGATGTAAATATGTTTTGTATATGTGTTATGCTCTCTATGAATCGAGGAAATAACGAATCTATTTCCTAGCAGTTATACACAAATTACATTAAGGATATTTATTGGTTTCGGATTATTGTTTATTTTTGTTAATTCGCGAGTGATCAGAAAAAAAAATTAACGATTGGCACAGCAAGTATTTATTTCCTATGATCGCGACTGAATAAAAATACTTACTCTACCGAAAGAACACATTTAATTTATTTAATGCTTCTCTTCCATTTTGACAATATTGAAAACTTAAAAATGGAGAATTTCTCGCAAATAATAATGTGACGCCGTCAAAATAACCACATCATTTAATTGTAAAACAGGAAAGATTATCGCTATTTTTCACAGTTCAAAAAGGTGAATTATCAGTTTTAAATTACTGTAATCACCCTATAAACCACATTTTAAATCAGTAACCATAGGCAGGAACAAAATAAATGTTTAAATAGCTACAGACGCACGTTTACCTACAAACGTTCATCACTAAACCCGAACCCAGATGTTTTCAGATTCTTCTTCCGTAATAAAGGTTAACAAATACGAAATTTATGTAAATATTTGACACGAATAGTAACAGGTTTTTGTGTAATTTTACTGGTAGAGTATCTATACTTATAGATCCTAACATAATGCCAATGTATGAGGATTTATAAGAACTAGATCGCGGAATAGCCAACTAGTCGATAATGTTATTACAAGTTTCCGTTCTACGAAAAGTTATTCAATTATTGTTCCAACTAAGTAGGTTTTTATTATAACCATACATGTTATGTTGGTTTATGTGCCAATTTTCTCATATTATCCCCCAATACAATTTATTATAGTAAACAATACATGTTATCTCAATGAGTTTCCCTATTCTTTACTTGTGTTTACAGTCATTACAATACACAAGTACATATACATACACATTATATATATTGACATGCATATGAAGGTATAGAAAGCGATACCTTTGTCTACACATGAAAACATAATTGGTTTACATTATGCAAGTGAAAAACTATGCGAGGTTTATACATTTGGTTTTGTTTCACAAACAAAACAAAAAACATATGAAATAATAGAAGCATTTAACATAACGTTTGAGGGAGGAGTCAGCGGGTAATTATGGTTCAAATTCATGTTTACTTTAAAACGAAACAACAACAATGGAAATGAACACACGAAGATGTTTTACAATGACAACTTAAATAGGGCAACATTTTGGGCGAAAAAGTACGAAACAACATATACAAATGTTATGGCGAGAGATCCGGAAAATTGGGATTATTATGGCACGAATCATTGTCTTTACAATCGACTTTTATCGAATGACATTCATATGTGGTCCCCCAGTCAGTGTTCTGCTCTCCTGCATGGCTAGTCTTTGTAAGACTCGCTTCTCTTCCTCGCTGCCCTGGTTCACAACACTCTTAGCGCGTAGAAGTTTGGTAGGTGGGAACCTTTTGTGTAGGTTGGTCACCCTCCGTGTTCAGCTGTTGATGCGCCTCAACTTGAATTAAGCAGTGATGCTCACGAAAATGCCCCGCTTCCGCATACAATCAAGCAAATGTTAGAAGTGACGTCGTAAACCTGGTAAATATTGATGCAAAAGTATAACATTCATGTTAAGTGTATTATGACCCTCAAAAACTAATGGATAAAATAATATATGCCATTATTTTACGTGTTAACAAGCAGTCTACATGTCTGCGTAGTATTGTGAAAACCAATATTCGATACACACGGGAATTCATCTGTAATCACTTTACTATTTACGTTGGACAATTGCGTGACAAAGATCATTTGGTGAATACTGACTTATGTAATATAAAAAAGACCTAAATTTAAATAATACACCACATGGAATGGAACCTGAAGGGCAGCTTAAAATTGAACGGATCACGGGCAATACCACACGTTCAAACAACGCAAACACTGCCAATATGTGTT
>VMBQ01002256.1:47500-52882 GCA_007657795.1 Dreissena rostriformis
CGTCTTCATCGACGTCACATATCCATACATAGAATGACCAGCCACCCTCTTTCTACGACGTACATTCAATCAAACGCGCGAATCAATGACGTAATTTAATCATAGCCAAAACAAATGGCGTCGATGTCAGTTATAAAAATGTTAGCAAATGATGTCAGACTCAACAAAAATCCAATATGACGTCCTTTCAATAGATACTACCAAAGATCTATCAATAAATAAAGATTCGAGTTCTCGCGAGTTCTCGTCGATTTTCTCGGCAACAGAAATTTCAGTCACGTTATTAACCAGGCCGACGGTTCATCAACGGTATTTTTCTTCTGAGTAGTTGTTGATTGATTAGTATAATACATAGAATTAATATACCACAGCACGAACTAAACTTTATTTAATAAGATAACATTTAATTTTTGATTACCGGTATGGTCTATTTTGAGGTGTCTGATTCTATATGGATCAGGGTATCTGATAGACAGAGTGCCAACTAAGATTTGATGAAAAAGTCACACCCTAAAATGTCGCGAACCAAGAATATAATACATGTGTATAATATAGTGGGATACATGTTACACACAAGGGATATGCAATATGTTAGTTATAAATCCGTGTGTAATGCAGCAAACCACATCTTAAACATCTACGCAGAAACAAAAACGCACATTCTAAGAAAGCACTCTAATTCCCTCGTTAAAACAAGTTGATTTTAAGCCGATGAATATTATAATGAATGCCTGTCCATGAAAGTGTACCACTTAAGAAATAATAAGAAATAGTAACAGTAACAGTATACTGCGGGCCGTCTGGTCTCATTGTACTCGGATGTTCTTCACCAGTTTTTGGAAGGAAGTAATACATAACACATTGACATACATAAACGATTTAACATAACATGTCATTCTAGATGGACATCCGCCCAACTTATAAGCACGACAGGAAAGCGATCGCCAGCTTACTGATTTTATACCGGAAACGATAATGAATATGCGTATATGTTTGCAAAATCTGAATATTAAATATCGGTGGACGGAACTTCTATTATGCTAATCAGAACAAATGCGGATGAACTGGACATACATAGCAATATACATTACATCAAAAACCACGTTTCGTATATTCGCTTAGTGAGCATATCTTCGCTAGACCCCAAACCCAGACAATTGAAGGACAGCCTGACCTCCAAGCCGAGCCGCCAGTCCGACTATTTCGGTTAAAAAAACATTTCGGAAATAGATCTTTATATTACCTTTTAGAGGAGTACTAAATTCGGCATACATTAAAAAAAATAAAGTGTTAGGCAAAGGCAGCCCTGAACTGTTCAATAAAAAGTCTGCCTCGACCAGGAGTCTCACAAAGTTGCACTTATGAATATCTCCGGAACTCTTTAAGTTAAAATCGCAATGTTAACTTTATACCGTAGATTTTGATTCACCTTGAAAATTATCCTGTTTTTTTTACATACCATAAAAAAATAATTTAGTTGTAAGCAAACACAGTACAACAAAGTGTGCTTCTAAAAGAGCATACTCGGCCTTAAACAGAACGCATTTTCGCTTAACATTGCTGCATTGGCACATATTATATAAGTTTATTATGTGGTATTATCATATCACCTAACTTATTAAAGATGTAAGACATATTGAAACTTTGTTTCATGTTTCACTTGTTTCGGATTCTTCTTTGCGAAGTCATACAATCATGTTTATTCAGATAAGTGGGCGTACACGCTGAAGTCATCCGGTTAACGCAGTGTGTGTGTATGTGTGTGTGTGTGCGTGTGCGTGTGTTTGTGTGTGTGTATGTGCGTGTGTGTGTGTGTGTGTGTGCGTGTGTGTGTGTGTGTGTGCGTGTGTGTGTGTGTGTGTGTGTGTGTGTGTGCGTGTGCGTGTGCGTGTGCGTGTGCGTGTGTGTGTGTGCGCTTCGAAGTTCATGCCGTCCTTCCGAACCTGAAGCTGCATTAATTTTTGACCCGGAGTGTGTCCCAGCACACTTATTTAATTAACTTATTAGACTAACGAAAGTTTGGACGAATTTTGAATTATATATAATGTAACATACTAACAAAAACAACTAATATAACACGTTTAATAACGTTTATGTTATGTGTAAATTGATTCACAACCTGTTTCTTATAATTATGTGTTTTTGTTTATAATTAAAACAGGAACTGTTGTTCTGTAACGATTTTGTTTCAACGCGTTTAAGCACGTGCTTTTTACTCGCCAGAACAATTTGCAAAACTTAAGCTCCAACAATTGTTATTTCTTAATAACCCACACTTAATCTCATTCTTTGTCCATAGAAAACAACCTTCGTATTTTGTTATAATTACAAATATTTCGACTTATCATACACCCGTTACTCAATTATTAAAATGTGTATAGACATTAAAGGGACGTGTTCACGTTTTGGTAAATTAACAAAATTGAAAACAAATGTTTCAGATCTTCAAATTCTCGTTGTAATTATGATATTTGCGAGGAGGAAACAGTAAGTCACCATGCTCTAAAATATCCAATATATGCATCTTTTGACGATTTTTAAAACCTGAAAATTATAAAGCGTTACGCACGCGAAACGATTGAATAATAAGGAGTGGTATGTCTTTATATTCTGTGACATTATAAGAACTGCTAGACTTAAACGCCAAGGGTCAGAGGTTCGAGTCACGGTGTGGATAACTTTTTTTTCTTTCTTTACTTGTTCTGCTTGTTTTATACTGGCGCTATTAAGTTCCGATTTTTAAATTTATCAGTTAAAAGCATTTACTTACAAACTTCAAAACATGCCAAAATCTGTAAACAAGTGCCTTTAACACTTATCTCGTTACATAAACAGGCACTTCGGAAGCCGCCTTTAATTGGGGCCAAGGAGTACAAACATAAATTCCTGCATATTATTCTCATTTTATTATAATTTCAAATATGATAGAACAATACATTTGAATAAGCAAAAAACGTACGTCTAAATAAAACCAAGTAACAAAAATACTTAAATGAATGTCAATAAGTATCTTTGACACACAAATTATCTGATAGCGTATCTCATTTTATGTAAATGATCATCCACTATCAAGTTATCTATTGATGCACATTATCTGTGTTTATTAAAAATACAGTCTTTAGTAAATGTATTGCAGGTCATGCTGAAAAATTATTCTCGCGCAACGGCTTCTGTTCTAAATAGTGAAGGCGCGGCGCCTGTGGCTCTGACTCTTGATTTACCATTTAGATAGTTTCCTCTGACATGCTATTGCCATTGAAACAAGAAACAAAATAATATTTAATGCATGTTTTAACGCGAGCGGTATTATATTAGTAAAAAAATAATTTTAACGATTAAGTAGCGAATGTCTCTTGACTCTAACGAAGAATATGGACCAGTTAACGGATTTATCAACGAAACTTGTTATACAAATTGTTTCATAAATAATCCAACACCGGAAGTTCGTCATAAGGCAAATTTATGTATGATTTGTATTCCGAAACTGTTATTTCCTAAAAGCAAAATATAAACGTGTGGTGTCAACATCAGCGGGTTTTTTTGTTTTCGCCGGTTTCTGCTAATACGATTTCACCGGTTTAAGCTAGTTATACTTTTCAGCTCGTATATTTGTTCCCACATGGTATCCAGCAACGCATTTAAACGTTAAAATACCACTCTTGTGATTACTACACAATTTGTGACTATTGTTGTTTGTGTGACGTTTTGCATGTAAGTACGATCCGCATTATGCGGCTGACTTTGACATGTTTTTGTGTTTATGGAGGTAGCTATGCAATGCTTAATTCGCAAAACTCCCTGGATATCAAAAGTTGTTTATTTCATCGGAACGGTTGGGAATCTATACGTGTACTACATTCATTCCTTGTCCGACTTATCCCTTGCATTCTTGAAGATCGAGCAATTGTTTTACTCATGAAACCAGTTATTGAAAAGCTGTATTTACAATTAGATAATATGTATGGTAATGTAATATTCAACCAAAACAAATACGATCAAATACTTTAAATAGATACCACAGACTTTTAAACGTATGTACAAAAGGCTACCTCGTTAAACTCGTCTGTTATGAAATTCATATTTCTTTTATAGATTTAACAATTTAAAATGAAAATTTTGTTCATTTAGGCTTTCATTTCTACCATTTCGTTATGATTCAGTTCGTGCATGTAACTTTTTAGTTCTAAATATTAATTTCCCTCATGTTCCACCTCAAATTGGTTATTGTCATTTTAATGCAAGTGAATGTAAAACTTTCCTGTCGAGTTTTATGCTGTTTCAAATCTTGGTTAAATTAAAAGCTTGTCATTGTAGTATTGAGTCATAGATTGGTTTTTAATAATAATATAATCATGATTTTTTTTGTCGTTATATAAAGCGATAGAGAACAACTTATTCAATTTAAGACAACACCATGACCACATTCCCGATAAAGCACATGTTGTTTGGAATGTTTCTGCGCCCGAAAGGCGTTTACAAAAAAACATGTAATGCCACACCTGTTGTATTACACGAAAAGCCCCATGAAAACGCCCACTGGTGTTTCGAGAGTGATAAGGGTTACTGGGGATACATAAAGCACGTGTCCAGCGGAAGCGTCATACACGCTGACAGGGGTGGCGAAATCAAATGTCCGAGTTGCCCGAGTCGTACATTTGCTTGTCCGGGCAACTAATTTTTTTCAATTAAGGTGTCCGTGGACAACCAGTCGGGTTGAGAAATACAAAAAAATAGATTGTTTTAAAGCCGTTATTAAGTTTAACAAAACCGGATGTTGACACGCGATAACATTGTCAGTGCTATTTGCGGAGCAATCAAGCTAAAATATGGGCACTCACCTGCACAGTGGTCTCGCTTATTCTATAGGAGACCAGGAGCCAGCGATTTTTTCCTTCTTTATAAAGTACCGGTTAATAACGAAAAAACAACACATTTCCCAATCGCTGTTCAAAAAATCCCCAATTTAAGGTAAAAAAAAATAAAAAAAATGAAATTAGTTAGTTTTCCTATGCAGTTCTATGGCTTCAACCTAGGTAAATATAAAATTGACAGCTTGAAAACACTTAGTTATCATTTTTAAGGTATTTGGGAGCAAAAAATCAAATACACCAATTTCCCAATTTGAGGTTTTCACGACTCGATTTTCCCCAATTTTCAGGTTTTCACGACTCAATTTTTCCCAATTGGACCGGTGCGGGTACTTTTCCCAATTGGACAAAAAAAATCGCTGGGAGCATGCCGCATTTTCAACATTCGGCCCGTCTGTTTAATAGGCAGTGTACAGACTGGTTTGCTCGTTCATTCCGTACCTAAATGTTGAACGTTCGTCTTAAATTTTAAAATGCATTATTAATACCAAAGGGGAGGTATAAAACCCGGAAA
>VMBQ01002256.1:54104-85595 GCA_007657795.1 Dreissena rostriformis
TATTACGAATCTGAATTTCGTCTTCTGAAAATTGCAGCAGGTCGCAGAAGAAGGTTTCACCGATGACAAAGGCGTTAAACTGATATAACTTGATTTCGCGGTCGATACGAATCAGGTTATAAACCTCGTCAATGAACGCCCGTTCGTCCTGTGTAAATGAGTTTTGGAGGAAATCATATAGCGTGGATAACTGGTATGGCAGAAATTCTTGTGAACAGCTTTCTGATACGTTGCTAAACTGTACTAGCCATTTTTTATTTAAGTACACTTTCATTTCATTCAGAAATTCTGATGGGTCAAACATGTCGACTGGCAAAGTCAGCTCAATGGCAAAAAAGTCTATCATCACGAAGGTTGCTTCCACAATGAAGTTAAAATAAGCTTTTACAATATCCCATTGAAGTGCGCTTTCGATATGAAAGTCGATATCTTTGAAATAAGCGTTCACATCGCTGATCTTAGTATTCGGAGAAAGCTTTATCGGTTCTGGCAGTAAAAGTTTCACAAACATTAAAACTCGCCCAGCCATCCATAATTTTGAAACGTATAAACAATCCCCTTTTGAGTTTCTGATCTGACCAACTGGGCAATGAATTACTCGGCAATGCGACACATTCTGCAAAAATGAATGACATAACCAAGGTGTTATAAGCTGTTTAGACAACAAACTTCAACTAAATATGTGTTTACATAGAAAATACAACAACAATCAAGTGTTAGGAATATATAATGAACATATTTTAATTTTTTTAACTTTTTACATACTGTTTTGCTGCCATCATGTAACTTGCAGGCTTCTATCGGTGTGTGTGTTGCATTCAGAACACCAACAGTCTTCCCTGTAAGCAACATTGCGAAATCAAAATTTCCAAATTTTGTCGTACTTTCTCTGAGTTCATCTGTACATTTTTTGTTCGATAAAGATCTCCCACTGCAAAGAAAACAGAAAATGTTCTTGAAGAATCTGTGTCCTTTCTGTTGGGTGTATACAGACTCTAACGAACTGTGGCAGAGATCGACAACGGTGTGAAAGTCTAGACCCAGTTCATGAAGCACAGTCCTATGGTTTGGATTCCGTTCAACGTCAAGGTTATCTGGACACGATTCGAATCTTGTTTTATAGCACTGCAATTTAGACATCGTGTACACGTCGTCGTAGGGATAAATAAATTGCACATTACAGTTGGATGGGATCGTTCTTAAAACGACGGCGGATATGATTGCATCAATGTGAGACGTGCTAGCACCGTGACAAACTATGTAAGGATGCCAAGGTTTTCCATCCCTTAAGCCATTGCACATTGCACATTGTTCATTCATGTAGATTTTATGATGGCTTGGTGAATATACCGGCAAAAAAGCACCCCATGGTGTCTGCTCAAAGTCAGAACAATTATGAGTTTCGTTGCATGTTGTTATCATATAAAACGTTTCGTGCTTGAAGACGTCACCGTATGTTTGATCGGAAAGTGGGTACAGACATTCTTCGCGCTCGTGAAGTTCCTTTGCGTTCATGTCACTGAAGCAACAGTCATTGTAAAACGCACACTCTTCGTCGCAAGAACAATCTGTAATCGGAAATACTAATAACTTATATATATTTAGAAGAAGAACACGAAAAGGAAAAGAATAATCGATATTCTTTATATTGCATATCCATATATGTAATTTATTACTCGTCTATTTTTTCACACCGACAGCCGTCAATAAAAACTAGAGATCTCTTCTTGACGTTTTAAAGATCTGATCAGGGTTTGCCTAATGCAGTTCGACGTCCATATCAGCTTTTATTGACCCGTTCGTTTAATTGCGGTCTTGTCTAATAAGTATCACTACTTTCCATTCATTAACAAAAACAAACATATGCCATTTTGTTGTCGCTACATGTAAAGAAAATAACTTTTTGATGATGATAATAATAATAATAATAATAATAATAATAATAATAATAATAATAATAATAATCATAATAATATAATTTTTTTATAAATAATAATAATAATAATAATTAGGCATAACATGTACCTTTGCAGCATTGCGTCGGGTTGGAGTTGACATAAAAACTTGTCATTTCGGTTCGGTTTTGGCAGATATCAGTTTGTGCGCACAGTTTATCGTCGATGTGAACCTTGAATAAAGCGGCAATGTCTTGTTTTGTCCAGGGTTGCCGAGGAATTAAGGAACCATCTGAAGTTATATTCGAAGTTAGTGTAGAGTCAATCACAATTACAAAGACAAACAAACCCCGACACACAGTTTGCATAGTTATCCGCAGCGGTGTGAATACGACAGCCCGCATTCTCCACATCCTTTCTTTAACTTTGTTGGAATCTCAGTGTTGCTGTACTTATATATTATCCGAAAAAGGTCAATAGAAAACAGATTATCATAAATATGCTTCTCACTTTCTGAAGATCTCATATGGCTTGTTTGAGAAAAAAAAAACATTAATTGCAACACGAAAACAGCCGCAGACAATAATAATTTATAGTTATTGAAACCCTAAACCATCGCGTGTCATATAATTCAATGTTCATTTGTGAAAGTTATATTCGACACGCGCCTTTGAGAACCATTTACTGTTGATGTTTTTAAATGTACTATTCTGATACCGTTTTTATGTTAAGGTGGTACAATGTATTGCTTGTGAAAAGTTGTGTGGGCTTTTTCAAGCAGTTGTACACAAAGTACATTAAGGATATGTATTGGTTTCGGATTATTGATTTTTGTTGTTAATACACGAGTGATCAGAGAAACAATAGTTTAACGATTGTGAAAGTATTTTATACCTATGATCTCGACTGAATACAAATACTAACTCTACCGAACGAACACATTTTAACATGTTTTTTTCTGCCATTTGTTGACATATTTAAGATTTTAAATTGGGGAATAATAATGTAATTACTTCAAAATAACCACGTCATTTCAGTGTAAAACAGTGAAAATTATCTACATTGTTCACAGTCTTAACCGGTGAATTATCAGTTTTAAAGCACTCTTAATATATTATAGACCACAGGAAACCACAATTTATATATATACATCAACATTGTATCCTTATTTTTTCAGATCAGTGACCTCATGTAGGAACATAATAAATGTTTAGATAATTACAAATGCGCCTTTCCTGAAAACGATCATCACTAAAACGACCTATATTTTTCAGATTTTGTTTCCACATTATAAGTTAAACGATATTACATGCACGTAAATATTTGGCACGAAAAGTAACAGGTGTTTGTGTACTTTTAACGGTACAATATGTATGGATCCTAACCTAATGCCAATTTATAGAGATTTATGAGAATTGGATCGCGGAATAGCAACTAGTCGATAATGTTATTACTATTAACCGTTCTACGATGAGATATTTAATTATTGTTCCAACAAAGTAGGTTTTTAAATAAATCATACTGGTTCTGTTCTGTTGGTATATGTGCCAATTTAACCATATTATCCCCGAATACAATTTATTATGTTAAACCGCAAATGGTACCTTACTGGGATTCCATATCCTTTTCTCTCTTTTTTATGCCTTGGCTGTCCTGGTTCACAACCCTCTTAGCGCTTAAGCGTTTGGTAGGTGGGCACATTTTGTACAGAAAGGTCACCCTCTGTGTTCAACTTTCGATGCGCCTAAACTTGAATAAGGCAGTGACGCTGACGAAAATGTCCCGCGTCCGCATTTACAGAAGCACATGTTAGATGGGTCCTCGTAAACTTGATAAAACTTAATGCAAAATTAAAACATGCATTTCTAATGTATGATGACTCTCGAACAATAATGGATAAACTAATATACGCCACTACTTTACGTGTTTACATTCAGTCTTCATTTCTTCATATTATTGTTAAAAACCCATCTTCGATACCCACGGGAAATCATCTGTCATCAAAAATAAGCTATATACTTGGTATAATTGGGTGACACAGATTATTTGGTAAATACTGATGAGCAACCGCTTGAATAATGTAATATAAAAAAGAATAACATTTAAATAATAAACCACGTGGAATGGAACCTCGGAGGCAGATTTAAATTGAACGGATCATGGTCAATACCACAAACGAAAACAACGCAAACACCGTTAATATCTGGTTCAATAAAACGCCGTCTCATTTACAGAGGCTTCCAATTAGTATTATACACGAAACCAATTAACTGCCTCATTCAAAGTTCATCAAAACCAAGTTTCGCTGGCCAGATTCCCAACGATTGGTCAAGACGTTTAGCGAGTAAATGATTCCAAATTAATGCATATGTTATCAGAGATTAAATTTTCAGATGCAACAAATATCTGAAGGTAAATCCCTTCATCTATTTATCATAAGATCAGTCTGTCCGTCCACAGAACTGATGTATTGTTATAACGTAAACAGTACATATTATATTATCATGAAAGTTGGTATAAATATTCCGCTATATATGTTTTGTATATCTGTCTGTCAGTCATTTCCTCTACTCATCCATCTGTCTATTTGCTCGTCCGAAAAAATATGAAATAACTAGAAAAGTACATATCATATAACTTGACAATGCACTATCTCAAAAAAGATTCTTGGACACTCGGTATAAAAGGCCATGTGCGAATTATGCAAGATCTCTCGGTTTTCAACACAATTGAAAGATAAGGTCACCGTCACTCAAAATGGAATACAACTTTATTTTATTAGAACTTAAGAACAACATAAGATATGACATACTTATTTAAATAAGCAATTAAAATAAATTTAAAAACATGTAAGCGACATATACATCAGAACTCTTTATGATTTTTTTTTGTAATAAGGTGTGTGATGATCAGAATTCTATATTCATTCACGGAAAGGAATATGTCTTTTATTCAAGCTACAAGAAACACAACGAAACTCTTTCGCTGCATTTCAATGGATGGGAAGAAGGTTAACAGACAGACAGATAGACAGACAGAATGTTATATTTACGTAAACTTTACATTTTTTTTTTGTCATTTACAAATAGTTATACAAAGCATAATGTCAACGTGAGTACAAATACGCATAGTTAAATATCATATTGATTGCGTAAAGATTATATAAAAACATAAATACACTAATTTAATTAATAAAATGTATACAAATATAATATTATTCGTGGTTTGCAAGATTTACATATACCGATGATGAATAAAATAATTAAGTTATTAACTTGCATAGAAATATTGGAGGATGAAAACTGTTAACATAGTACAAATATTAAAACGTTATACAAGACGAGTTGATATGGCAAAAAACTATTAGATGAAAAAGATTTAGATAGTAAATAGTTTAACAACTCTGTTCAAGATAAGTAAAATTGAAACATGCGTTAAGGCTACCAATGAATTATTTGAATAATACTATACTGTACAACATGAATAATTAAAAACAAAAATTAAATGTACAACAATTGATTTTAGTTTTTTTGTCAATTTACAAAATATGCAGCAATAATATTTAAGTTGTGCAAGACTAACATATACAGATGATTAATAAGGTGAATGTAATAAGAACTTGTACAAACAAATTTGGGGGATGAACATAGTACGGTTATTAAACGTTAAAAAAGACGAGTTTATTTACCAAACTATTAGATGAAGAGAAATGAATTAGTTTATATTCGAATATCCAGGGTTAGTTAGCTCGTGGGGCTGCATTAAGGCTCTACATATGAACTTGCTCAGGTTCCTTACGTGTGTTTTGTTTGAAGTACCCATCAATTCAACAAATTGAAATACGTTTACAATAGTAGGCTTTGATTAGTTCTTTTCTCATTGAATTGAAGGCTGGGCATATCATGATGAAATGGTACTCGTCTTCTATATCTCCGACTTGACATTTTGCGCACAATCGCTGAGATCTTTTTATATTGTTATGTCTTCCTGTTTTAATTGCTAATTTGAGCGACGATAATCGTAATTTTGAAAGACATATTCGCAATTTATTGGCAAATAATCAAAATAAGGTTCAAACTCAAAGGTGCATTTAAATAAATTGTATGTCATTAATGACTTGCTATTATTAATCGAATTGTACCAAGATTGCTTAAAAACGTCTATAACAGTTGACTTAACTACAATATGGAAGGTTAACATATAACGGCATTGCCTGCGCTTATATTTCTAATTATCCTTGTATAAAAATTACATTTCTAGTTTTAATTGACTTCACAACCATAAATCAATTCCAGCCTGCGCTTATATATTAAATTATCCTTGTATAAAAATGATATGCCAAGTTTGAAATGACTTCGCAGCCATATATCAATTCAAGCCGGCGATTAATAACACTATAAAAAACGGTTTACAAGTAGGTTTGTACTTTTTTTAAACAATATATATGACATTTATATATGTCATAGGCTACAAAAAGTATAAATGAGGAAAAATCACATTTTGTTTTAAAGATGAATGTAAGCATAAGTCGAATCCAAAGTATTAGGTTTCTATCTATAATAGTTTTTGAGATATCGAGCTGAACACATGCATCCTTACACGATCTTATAGCTAAAAATGGTTTTCTATATCAATTGAAAGTGACAACAAACTCTTTTGTAAATCTATTATACTTGTATTTACCTTGCAGTATTCACAAATAGATTCGATACACTAGTTAAACTGACTAAAAAATGGCCGCTGATGAAGACCGTGAGGTCAAAAGCTTCGGCATAAAATAACTACAGCGTTTTTGTTTATATATCACCCCATATCGTTTGCTCGAAGTTAGAATATGTGTGCGTCCCGCTGCAACTAATGATCAAATTAAACAGTCGTTGTTAAACTAACTCACAGTCTTCGTTGAAAGACCAATCTGATAGTAAAAAATGGGCAATTCAAAGATAATCCTCTTTTATAATGATGAAGAAGATGATGGTTGTATATACATGTTTCTACGGGTATAACTTTCGGTCGCCGCGAGTATTGAATAAGGCCACGATGTCTTCATCCGTCAAGGATGGTCCTGAAACGTAGTGGCGACCGTAAGTCGAGCACGGAACATATGCCCCTACAGTTGCAATTGCAGACAAACAGATCCACCTGTTGTTCATTGTTATATGAAGGCGAGAAGGAAGATGACAAATCATTATATGAAGTCCGTTATATACACAATATGTTGGTTCCTTTTCTAGCCCATGCCCATGACATGTCTGGTCAAACAATTAAAACATGTAACTGCAAAACATTCAAGTATATCGTGAACATAACGCATAATAAATAGCTGCATAATTGTTGAAACAAGACACCATGTTACTCCAGTGTTGGACTTCTTTCTTGTTGTTTTGTGTGATTGTAATACAAGTCAGTTAATCACGGGCGCCACCTCTTTTTGATGTTGTCCTTAAAAAATATCTGTGTTCCAGGAGTAATAGTATAAGCTCCTAGCCAGTAAGTCTTTAAAAGATTTATGATTAAAAACTAAAACATTATCACGTACCTGTTGAAAGTCGCAGACAATGTCCAGATGCTCATTTGTCCGAAATAGTTAAAACTGCTATACCTGGTATAGCCCAGTTCAATTTTAAAAAGAATTGTTGGTTCATTTGAACATGATGGACCTTAATAACATTTTGGGAAGCATATTGTAGGTTTGCGATCACTGATATGTATCACAAAAAATATCTGAAAGTGAATGCCTCTATGATATAGCTTTAAATTGCTGTCCGTAGTATAGTGCTTTTTACGTCCTCTGGTATCTACTGATACGTGAGGAATATAATGATTGAACAGTCCATCTGTTCATTTGTTTAAAGGTAGGGTCGAGGTAAACCGTCAATTACATGTCTCGTATTACATCAATGCTTCCTACAAAGCATTGATACTTGTGTGGATGTTGTGACACTGTTAACAAACTTGCATCACCTTACCGCACTTTGACCTTGACATCGACCTACTTTTGGACTAATTCAGAAGGTACAAATTCTTGGTTTACCACAAATTACGCGTTTCTTCGAACATCGTTAATGCTTTCTACAAAAGTTTGATACTTGCATGGATTTGATCTATGACCACTCTAAACTCATCCATTAAACATGCTCATATTTTGACTTATTCAGTACATTCTAGGTTAATTCAAATTGACCGTGCGCTTAATATCGATATTACTTATTAAAGCGCTTTGATAGTTCCACACACGTCGAAAACCTGAGTTAATTATGATCTTTATATTGACATTATTTTTTATTTACTAATACTATTAACATGGGCCAATGAATCAACCTTGACAAGGCTTCCATCAACGTTCATTGGAAAACAGTATCTTGTTATATATTAATTCCTCGTAGCAGTTACCCCCCCCTTGCAGTATCTACTGCAATAATATATATATATTTCTTTCAGATCTGGAAGGATATTACGTATGTATTTTTTTTTCATTCAAATCATTGCAATTGTCAACATAATCGGTCATATCATATATCGTTTACAGTCAAACAAGAAAATAGAAAAACTAATTAAAGCCATACAAAATAAAACAATATTAAAATCGATCAACGTTACGTGGTTTTTAGTTGCGACATGGATTTGAACAGCGGTGATTTCTACGCGAAGTTGTTGCGTGACGTGGAAGAATACATCGTTCAGCAAAACTATGCGTCACAGTAATATGCGTGATGCATGGAAGATAAAAAACTCGTATTTAAAAATAAATAAATATTCCTTTAGCATCGATTAACGTCAATAGAAATACACCAAACAACAAACACAACTTTAGATCATGAAAATTAACAAAAAGGTTATTTTAACAATCAAGCGAAGTTTCTTCAATTTGTATGATACAATCTCAGGGAAATATATAATACACAAGCAAGGATCTGACAAAACCAAAAATTCAAATTCATGTGTAAGTACATTTTATATCCAAAGCGCAGTTTACTGTGGCTAAACGCACATTAAGCTCATAAGAACTACTATGCAATATTTGAAAATTATTAAACAGATTATAAATTTATATTGTAATAAACATATATACACCTCTGTGTATAACGGTGACGTAACGAATGCTGATTATTTTTTTGAGTGTATGCAACTGAAGAAATCGTCCTTGTTTCAAACATAAACCACCACCAAACCGCAGATAAATATCCATCTGATTAACGCCTTGCTCATTGGATTTACCGCATCGTTCACCATTCTTTTGAATGGCAGCCGTTCCATGCAAACCTTGACTAGGGTCTTTCCCCGAGCATCAACGGACAGTACAAAGTCCATGTCCCCGAAATATTTTTCAAACTCGATAAGGTATACAACTACACCTTTATAGAGCAGCTGAAATTCGTCGTCTGAAAATTGCAGCATATTGCAGAAAAAGGTTTTGCTAATAAATAAGGAGTAACGAAACTTACGAGTAACGAGTCTGTGGTCGATTCGAGTCAAGTAATAAAAATCGCCCATGAAACCCCGTTCGCCATTTGTATGTGATAGTGGGGAAAAATTAAATAGATTGGATAACTGGTATGGTACTGATTCTTGTGAACAACTTTTTGATACGTTACTTAAATGTACTAGAAATTTTGTATTTAAGTACTCTTTGATTTCGTCCAGAAATTCTGACGGCTCAAACATGTCGACTTGCAAATTCATCTCAATGGCTAAAAAGTCGATCATCACAAAGTTGGCTTCCGCATTTAAGTTTAAATAAGTATTCATAATAATCCATGGAAGGGGGCTTTCGATATGAAAATCAATATCTTTGAAATAAGCGTGCACATCGCTGATTGTAGTACATGTATTCGGTGAAAGTTTTATCGGTTCTGGCATTACAAGTTTGACAACAATCCCAACTCGTCCAGCCCTCCATAGTTTTGATGGATAAAAACACTCCTCTTTTGTGTTTCTGACCTGACCGACTGGGCAATGAATGACCCGACAATTCGACAGATCCTGAAAAGCAGGAATAAAATATACAAGGTGTAAGGATTTTGTTTCCCGACAACAGACACCCATTTATGAATCCTTCGGAGCTAAACTCAAATTTAAAGTTAAGTTTTAAATGCAAAATCAAAGATTGCTAGTGGAATACTGTTATTGGTTGTAAACCACTGAACGGCTAACGTAAGCATTTCATCTGTTATTCTCCAAGTTATCATCAAAATCGTTCCTTCGTATTTGCAATTGAGCACTATGCAGGAGTGAAAAATATGTGAACATTGCTTTTAATGAAACATTAAAATACTACTAAGACATGCGAACATGAAACAATGCAGATCTTCGTATAATTATTTTATTAAATGGAAAATACACAAAAATAAGTATTCGGAACATACACAGATTTACCGTTTTGTTGTCATCTTTAAACTTGCAGGCTTCTATCGGGGTGATTGTTGAATTCAGAACATCAGGCTTCCATGCAAGCAACATTTCGAAATTTGATTCTCCGAGTCTGTTCATAGTATGCATGAGTTCATATGTACATTTTGTGTTCGATAAAGGTTTCCAACTGCAAAGAAAACAGAAAATGTTTTTGAAGTATATGTGCCTTCCTTTTAACTGATGGATGTATACAGACTCTAGCGAACTGTGGCACAGATCGACAACGGTGTCATAGTCTAGACCCAATTCACCGTTGATGTCACCGAAGCAACAGTCGTTGTAAAACACACAGTCTTCGTCGCAAGAGCAATCTGTAATCGGAAATACTAAAACAAAATATATATTTAGAAGAAGAATGGAAATATATATTAAATAATCATGATGTTTTATATGCGCATTTGTTTTTTATTTCTCGCCTATTTTTTACGCCGACAGCCCTTACATTTAACTAACAGCGATATTCACCTGTTCATGACTGTTTTAAGATCTGTTTAGGGTTTGCCCAGTGCAGTTAAGCGTCCATCCCAGCTATTATTGACGGTTAGTTTAATTTCGTTATTGGCTAATAATGATCACTACTTTCTATTCATCGAAAAAACAAACATCTGCCATTTTGTCATCACATGTTAAGAAAATAACTATTGAAATGAGATTTTTAATTGCAACGATAAGATGTACATTTTGTGAATGATCATGATTGACATAGATATATAAATAATAATAATAATACAAATGACTGTAATAATAATAATAAAAATGATAATAAAAATGATAATAATAATAATAATAATAATAATAATAATAATAATTATTATTATTATTATTATTATTATCATTAGTATTATTATTATAATAAGCACTACTTTGTTAAGTCATTACAATTATCTTTGCAGCATTGCGTCGGGTTGGAGTTGACATAAACACTTGTCATTTCGGTTCGGTTTTGGCAGATATCAGTTTGTGCGCACAGTTTGTCGTCGATGTGAACTTTGAATAAAGCGGCAATGTCTTGTTTTGTCCAGGGCTGTCGAGCAATGAAGGCAACATCTGAAGTAATATTCGAAGTAAGTGTAGAGTCAATCACAATTACAGAGGCAAACAAACACCAACACAAAGCTTGCATCGTTATCCGGAGCGGTGTGAATGCGACAGCCCTCATTCCACACATCCTTTCTTTTACTTTGTTGGAATCTCAGTGCTGTTGTACTAATATATTATATGAAAAAGACAAAAAAAAAGATGATCATAAATTTGCTGGTTACTTTCAGAAGGTCTCAAATGGCTTGTTTTAGAAAAAATAAAACACATTAATTGCAACACAAAAAACATCCACAGAGACTCTATTCTTTTATAATTATTGAAACCCAAAACCATCTCGTGACATATAATTCAAGGTTTATATGTTAAAATGTGATATTCGACACGCGCCTTTGAGAACCTTATACTGTTTATTTCTTTGAATGTACTATTCTAATACTGTTTTTATGATACGATTTTACAATTTATTGCTTGTGCAAAGATGAGTGGGCATTTCCTAGCAGTTGTACAAAAGTTACATTACGGATATTTGTTGCTTTCGGATTATTGATTATTGTTGTAAATTCACGAGTGATCAGAGAAAAAAACATTTAACGATTGGCACAGCCACTTGTGAAAGTATTAATTTCCTATGATCGCGACTGAATAAAGTTGCTAACTCTACCGACAGAACACATTTTATTTTTGTAATGCTTCTCTGCCATTTTTTGACAATATTTAAAGTGAGACTATACGATTTTTATATGTGTCAAATTTTAATATATTGATAATATATTGATAAAAATATGTTACAATAACACAAAATAGACAAGAAAAATTATACATTGAAGACGAATTTCATAAAATTCAGCAAAGACATGTTTGCGCTGGTTAAATCCGATGCCGACCCTTTTACTCGTATTTGTTTAATAATAAAATTGTGTCTTTGTGTCATATGAACGAATCTGCACTAAAACTAAATTTAGATTCACATTGTACATGCATGATATATATGCTGGCAAATTTGGCTGTACAGCCATTTTCGATTTCCGATTTAAATATCTGGCTTATTTCGCATTTTTCGACACATGTTCTTCTTAACTTTTATTTAAAATTTATATTGAAATATATGTATAATAAGTTTATCACACATTTATAAAAATCATTAATATTTGACAAAATCGTATAGTGATTAGTCTCACTTTAAGACGTAAAAATGCAGAATTTCTCGCAATTAATGTGACGACGTCAAAATAACCACATCATTTAATTTTAAAACAGCGAATTATCGATATTTTTCACAGTTCTAAAAGGTGAATTTTCAGTTTTAAATTACTGTTATTACCCTATAAACCACATTTCAAATCAGTAACCCCATCTAGGAACATAATAAATGTTTATATAACTACAAACGCACGTTTACCTACAAACGTTCATCACTAAAACCCGAACCCAGATGTTTTCAGATTTTTTTTCCGTAATATAGATTAACAAATATAAGATTTAGGTAAATATTTGACACGAATTGTAACATGTTTTGTGTGATTTTAACGGTACAGTATTTATACTTATAGACCCTAACATAATGCCAATTTATGAGGATTTATGAGAACTGGATCGCGGAATAGATAACTATTCGATAATGTTATTACTATTTTCCGTTCTACGAAAAGATGTTCAATTATTGTTCCAACGAAGTAGGTTTTTAAAGTAATCATACTGGTTCCTGTTCTGTTGGTATATGTGCCAGTTTAACCATATTATCCCCCAATAAAATTTATTATGGTAAACCACAAATGTCGATTTTACATTGCCTTTTAAAATTATTGCGGTTTATAAAAAGATTTGAAAAAACTGTTACAATTCTGTTACAATTCTGATTACTGTTTGATAAAGATTAACCAGGATACTACAGTAACAAAAAGCCAAGCCACTCGTTTGCCATACGTTCTATAAGTTTGATATGGGGCAAAGAAATGCCTATTTTTATGCCCCCTCCCCAAATGACATATGTTATGTGCCAGTCTCACCGGACAACGTAATCACAGCGCTTGCATGGCGTTCTCAAACTTGATCGCCCCTAAATATGTCACACGGATTAAATTTGTATTCAAAGATGCACACAAAGCATCCGCACAATGTCTTCATTGCGTTTCTTACAACATTCGCAATAAGTTGCTTCACGGTGCATGTCTTCTACCACTGGAAACATGCCTATCACTATCAAACCATGAATATAAGCTGGACCCTGATTCACCATAATTCCAAAATTATTTTGCTCAAAGTCCTAGTGCACAGCTTCAAAAGAAGCCACACGCTGTTTCTAATTTCTAAAGCGTTCGTACAGCAATGGCGTGCCAAAGCCACAGAGCTCTCATGGCTCTCTTTAAGTTCAGCGTTGCTACGGCGTCTTATCAGCGCTCTCCAGCGCGCCGGAGAGGGTCTGTCTGTGATTTTAATTGCGTCGAATATTAACAAAGTTGCAGTGATGAAAATGTTTTAATATATTTACCAGAATATTAACCAGCATGTGTAAGTCGGTATTTTGATGCATCTTTTCTCGACACTACCGTTTTGAACAAAAGCAGAATTTTGAACGTCAGTGTCATACGGACAAAGGTAGGTCAAGCTGAACAGTTTTGGTTAAATTTTCTGAAGTAATTGCTTTTCGATCTTGTTCACAAATCTGACTTCATTGAAATTTTAGGGCCCATATCGTATTGCACATTTGGCGTCTGCTATTTTGATTTCGGGTTTTCAAGCCTGACATACGTTTCTTTAAGACGACCTAGATAATATTCATTTGTTTAATATTTTTTTTCCCGTTCAACATATTTTTATTTTCCTCGTGAATAGGTGTGTGTGGGTCGAGGGCATCCCATTCCACACTGTACAAAGTTTACGAATAATATATGCCTATTACAACGCAAATTTACACATTTAAACAATATTAGCTTTTATATCGTTATACAAACAATACTTGTCAAAAAGATATTTGTGAATAACAGGATTTCTTTTATAACTAATTATAAAATATGACATTTCTGCAGTGAAATAACAGCAGTGAAAAGAACAAAATTGTTCTTTTCGGCAGTGAAAAGAACAAATTTTCGGAATTTCTTTTTCTATTTTTAGATTATCATATCAAGATGTACTTCCCTTGTTTATATCATTGTTTTTTTTTTTTTCTATGATCACGAGCAAAATAAAATCGATTATCCACCGAATCCAACATATTTTCTTTTAATTTTATGCTTTTTTACCGTTTATTTACATTGTTAAAGAGTTTAACTGAAGAATTTCCCTGGAATAATGACTTCATTTCGTCAACAAAATGACGTCAAAAATGACGTTATTTCAATGTATTGAGGCACGGTAGAGAGGGTCACTTTTCAGCGAAAGGGAAATTATAATTAATTATTTTCTTGAAAAAGGGGCATAAAAGAAACATAAAATTTGTTCATGTCAGTGTAAGATCGTTTGTTATTTCACTCGTGATCATAGAAAAATAATATTTTTACTCGTGGCTGCGCCACTCGTGAAAATATATTTTCTATGATCACTCGTGAAATAACAAACGATCTTACACTGACACGAACAAATATCCTCTATTTCTCTTATCACAAGTACTGAAAAAGAGGTAATAAAAGTTCCAAGTCATTACTTTGACGCAAATCATCAACATAGTTAGTTGCCTTAAGTACATTGAAATGTAAGGGCAGGTACGATTTTGCTGCTTTAAGAGTGCGTCTATTTTGGTTAATTTTTTGCAATTATAAATATATATATCTTGATCAAAATAAATATAAGGTTTAAGGTCTAATTGTATTTGCATGTCCTGGTATAAAGGAGGGCATAATGAAAATGTTCGAAAAACGATTACATCCAGAAAACAATTATACTAGTTCTACTAATTTATTGACGTGCTTACATTCCTATAATAAATGTTCGATAGTTTCACATTCAGTTTTACAAAAAGTGCAGTTGTCTAAAGTTACATATCCAATTTTAAATAAAAAGGAATTTGTACCAATGATTCTTTTATTCCATTCCATTTTTCCCCAGCTAAAGAATAGAATATACAGTGTACTTCTTTTAAAATGTGGACTTAGAGGTATAATAAACAAAAAATATGGTACTTCCTTATCGTTTTGTAATATATCAGACTCGGCACGAATAAAACAACGGCTCAGAAAGCCTCGTTGTTCTTTTATTTTAATCCTCACCTGATATTTAGAGAATAACAGGTTACTGTCGTACCGTTGTGTACTTTATCAGATGGGGCTAAATTTAAAGAACGGCGAGGCTTTTCGATTAAAGACCATATGTGGTTGTGACGTTTATAGTTCCATTTCATCGTGCTTTAAAAACTAACAAATTTGTTGTTCTGGTTTGCATTTGGTTCTTTGCGAACAATAAAAGCCCATATGCTTTTATAAAGTATTTCAACTGCCAGTGCAACTTAAAATTTGCTATATGATTATATTGCTATTGAGTACTGACAAAAGTCGTTTAAGGTCCAAGTTGTATGGGACTTTTCCCAATCACCATATTGATGTTAAATCCATTACAAATTTTATCTTTGTAGAAGTAAGTCATTGTACTTAATGCGAACTGGCGGTTACAAAAAATCACCAACAATGACATACGGTTAACAAAGCACTAACCGACGTTTACCAGTTGTTTTCTTTATTCCAATGGGTAAACAAGCAAGGATTTTAAGTAATTATTAAAAGAATTATGTCTTTTTAATCTAATGCGAACTAGAGGTTAAAAAATAATTATCACCAAAAATGACATACGGTTTACAAATCACTAACCTTCGTTTACCAGTGGGATTCTTTGGTCCGATTGGTCAAAAAGCAAGAATTTGAAGCAATTATTGAAAGCAATTTAAGTAATTATTAGTTTACTAATGTTGCACGTTTTGAAGTATTTATCCATCGTTGTTATTTTTTTCAATTATCCACAAGAAACTGACCATTTTAGAATATATACGGGTTTTAGGTATACACATCGATATTACACTTTCATGTGATTATACAATGTCACAGAGATGTTAATTTAATTAATGTATTTATCCACTTATGAATTACGGTGTGTTAAGATATTTAAAAAACGCTCAGACACGTTTTGCAAAGATACATTTTTTATGAATTTCAACAATATTGAATGATTGTAAACAAACATATCTGGTACATATACAACAGATCATTGTTGCCGTAAATTGTTTTACGTTTATTCTCAAATAAAAATCTATAGACAAGACTTAAACACGAACAATAATTGTCAGATACTTCGCTTCTGTGTCGAAGATGTTTGGAATGCGTTATGGTTAATAAACTGTGTTAGCATTCGGGTATAGGTTGTTTGTTTTACTAAAAAAGGGTTTAAGATACCGTTTAGTTGTTTAAGCTTAGACGGTGCGGTGGTTACGCGTTAGCTTCTGGTCTTAAAGAGCTTGAGTACGGAAAGAAAAACTTTCCATTTCTTTTTAAATTTTGTTTGCAAATGCATTTGAATACAGTTTTAAAATATACGGAAATCAATTAACAAGTCCCTATAAAAAAGTAAACGGACTGCAAGATCCATATTTATTTGTTTATATATGGTTGTGTGAATGCGATGGTGGTGTTGGTAATTTTTTTTTTTGGTTGGTGGTAGTTTATTGTGTTTTATTAAAAAAAAATGAATATACGCTCTAGAATATGCCTCTTATATATTTAAGGACATAAATTATGTTTGTAAAACTCCTATCAATTGTTCGTTTGAAGCGATATCACGTGAATCATTCGGCTGCAATGAAAGCGATAGACTTACGTTCAGTAAAATGAAAGCAATTGTGTGAGAATTGATGGTCTATATATATCTTCCGGGATTTGTTTCCGCAAATTTGCACTTCACAGATCAAACACTACTTATTACGGACAGTTAAAACACGTGATCGTTTTCAATGCATTGTGCCATCTACAAACCATCCGAATGAAGCATGTTCTAAATGTTATCAACATTTATAGTAATGATGTTCACATGAGTTTTATCTTATTGTGATGGCTTCTTGGAACATAATTGGCGGAACTGAATTTCGTATCGTATATGAACATATCTATAGTTATGTAATTAACATTTATACATATAAACAAATATATATATGTTTGAAACACATGTCCAATCCAATGGTCTTTGAATTCGCTACAAACAATTGATGACACGAGTAAATACATGATAAAAATTTATATCAGTGCGAACAAACGTACTACTCAATTTAATCAAACATATACTTTCCACAATCAACACAACAAGGCTGATGCCACTGTAGTTTATGTTTCGAATGTTGTTTAAATGATTTTTAAAACACAATTCACTGCTTTGTTAACAATGTTGTCATTAATGGCTGGGAAGCAGGTGTCTTTCTCATGATCTGTTTTCCGGTATGGTATACACATTAACAGAGCTGATGTTATAACGCAAAGTTATAGACAAAGTTATTACGCACTACGGAAAAACATGCTGAACACTGCCAAAAAAAAATACATTTGTATTTGGAGTTTGAAGCGAAATCATACACATTACAGTTTCAAGTGCAATTAATAAGTAATTTCAGCATGTACCCTCCGTCTGCTCTTTCGTGACAACGCTGTACGGACTGTCATCGAATGTAGCATTCTGTGCAAATGCGCTGGAATGAAAAACTGAAGTAAATGGGCCGTGAGCCAGGAGCACTTTTGGAGGAATTTTGTAGACCTATTTTTTTTTAAATTCCTCTATATCATATGAGTCTCATGACAAAATGTTTGCAACTGGCTAGTGAGGCATTACTGATAATTTAAACTTTTAAATATATGAGTGTAAAACGTGTTGTAATCCAATTTTGTAAGATCACCGTACATACACAATAAACACTTTTAACAAAAACAACTTATCTTAACAACCCTTACTTAAAACATACTTCTATTCTATTATATCCTACCTGTTATGTTTATAAAATAATATTTTCTACTAAACATATGTGCAAAACATATATTTTACACATATTTTCATATGATTCTTATGTTACAGGAATATGTATTTGAATCATATAAAAATAAGTGTAAAATATATGTTTCGCACATATGTTTAGTAGAAAATATTATTGTATGAACATTATTGCAAACAATGTGTCATGAGAGTCAGGGGATACAGAGGATTAAACAAATAGGGTCTACAAACTTCCCCCAGAGGGGGGAGCAAAAGTGCTCCTGGCTCAAGGCCTATCACATAAATATTCCTGTAACATACTAATTGGGTGTCCAACATTTGTTTTCAGATCATCCTTAACATTATTATATCAAACAAATTGCAAACTAACTTTATCAAATAATGATAATAATCAATACAACGGTAATTAATAACAATGATTATTATAATTATAAGTTAAAATAATAATTACATGTATAATAAAACAAACGATGTCCATAACAACACAACACATCTCTTGAACAATTCGTAAAGCGATTGTTACAAGCATTAACACAGAAGATATTTATAACCTGATTACTTTATCATCTGTTTTATCATTACTATTATTATGATTATTATTATTATGATTATTTTAATTATATAACTATTAAAACTAGTATTGTTAATAGTGTTAATATTATTATTATTATTATTACTTCTCCTCGTTATTTTGGATCGATAAAATGTAGAAATTAAATTAACACAATTCACTTAAAATATGGTTTTTTATCGATGCAACATGTTTTGTATAACAAAAAAAAACATGACCACATAATGATAAATATATAAATATAATAGTTATAAAAATATTGATAATAATAGATGACGTCCACAACACAACATCTTTGGGGCAAATAGCAGAACGATTGTTACTATAATTGACTCAGTAGATATGTATTACCTAATTATTTTCTCATCTTCATTATCATTACTATTATTATTATAATTTTTATAATTATTATTATTTCTCCTTATTATTTGGGATTGATTAAATGTAGAAATTAAATGAACACAATTACATTTTGTATTAACCGAAGCTTATTTACATCTTAGTACTTTGGCTTCTCGTATGTGGCAAAGTAACGCATTAAGTCTGTATGTTAACTATACCTACTTTCCCCCTTCTCACAAATGCGCTCATAGTAATAAAACCAGTAAAGCAGTGAATTGCAGGTAACACTGAACAAAAATCCATTTTCTTTCCTTTAACAATCTTTTATATGTCAATGAGTTTGTTTCCAGTTACGTCGTCAAAAAGCATTGAACGTCAAAATTGTCTCCGATATCTAATTAGAAGCACTAAGGCATCGGTATCTGGTGATCTTACAATAATGTTTTTTTTCAAAATCAATTTTGCGGTCTTTACATTTTTCTACATATTTGTTAGTGTTACAATCACTTTGCTGTACTGTTAAGAAAATTGCCAGCACAACGAATATGCTGTTTAGCCACATCTAAATGAAAAGTGACAACTGTGTATGATTGGCGACAGAAACCGATGTATCAAGTATATGTTGCACAGTAGAATTTTTACTGATCGAAACATTCACAGGTAGCATATATATTCAAGACTGGTTTGTTGGATTTTTGTTGGCCAATCAGTTTTTGATAACCAACCTGAAATTGATGGAAAATTCTGAGTTTTAAAGCAACTACCTTTTACCCTGCAGTAAAACCAAATGAATGTGTTGAAATCCCCTTTTTTGAAGTCAAACTGGGGTCTGTTTGTCAGAATTATTAAATTTGGCTCAACGTTTGGCTTGGAATAACAAGGTCTGATATATTACTCTTTTGGTGTGAAAGTTCTATCTTTTGTCTTGGGTAACTGAGAAGGCCCATGATTGACAGCGATAAAAGAGTCTGAAGACTCATGCAACTCAATGCCATGTGTGGAATTTTTCGGACAAGAATCAAATGGTGTTTCTATATTAAATTCTAAGTTACTTTTTGCAACAATACAAAACATTGTTGTTTTTCAGTTGAACAGTTTTTGGGTAATATTGTTCCTGAATTAATGACCTAGTTCCACGTGGCTGTTTCTATCTGACGTGTGGGTGTACATGACTGTATATGATTGTGCATGACCATAGCGTTTCACAAGTGTGACCAGTTCTAAATTTCCTGTAAGATGATGGACAGTTATTGGCAAGAGGATATGTTTTGGCATCAACGACTCACCATTGTTAGCTGCATAACACAAATCTTTAGCAAAGTCTATCGCTATTGACAAAAATAAGTTAAACACCTCTTAGTCTATTAAAGGATACAGTTTCTCTAAAATTAACCATTTTGCAACGGGTGGCCATAGCATATAATATGAATTCTGGCGAGATTCTAGACTATATCTGCGTAGCATCGTTGCACTTAAAAAAGTTGTCCGATTAAGCAAGTTCAAACGCCATTTGTATCTCCCTTCCCTCTATATCAGCACAATACACTAGTTAGGCTGTTGTGTTTGAAGATCTTTGCTGCCAGATTTGTTTCTGATAATGTTTATCCAATTTATGTTTGAGTTTATAGTTGTTATAGTTGTCATTATATACAGAAGGGCGGTGTTCAAGAATGCAACTATGGTATCTTTCCTAAAGCATTGTGAGCCATTCCACAAAATGTCCTCGTACAATACGCCCTTCAAAATAATTACTTATGAACCTGAATGTTTCGGTCTGCACAGATTGATTAATGCTGAATTCTGGACATTCTTTCCTTTCATGGCGTGTCCCAGATATTGTATAATTTCTTCTGCATACATTTTGATAAAAATGGGCAATACGGGTCTGATCGTGAACTTTACAAACAAAGCATCCGTTTATAAGACTTATCAATCGCCGCTATTTTGATTCTTCTGCACCTTTCTTTAACACATTTACTTGATTTTTGTTTGCAACCCTTAACTTTGATAATACCTTTGTCACAGAAAATGCAACTTTCCATTCGAAATAGAAAGGAGCTTCTTGGAGCATCTAAGGAGATACGCCTGTACTTAGATGTAAAGGGCTGATCGTCATCATCATCAGATAATGAATGCACCCACGTTGGAACTTAAATTGGCGAACAACTGGTGACATTGTCTGTTTTTTTTCATGTTTTTCAACATCACATTATGGGGACAGATTACTAGTCAAATGTTTTAGTATATGTTCTGAAGATATGTAGGTAAACCTTGTTTTCGCTACATCTTTGAGGTTTTGGAAACCTTTATCTGTCATTGAGTGTATCACTTCCTTACCTGTACTTTAAAAACGAACAGTATATCTTTTACCACCATCATCTATCTTTTGACTAAGTTTCAAGTTCTTTGATTGTTTAAGGTTAATTGGCTTACTCAATAATAAGTGTCTGAAATGAGGTAATTTATAGATTTTTTACAAATTTATATGGGCACTATTACTAGCCGACTACTATTCCACTATAGAACGAACATGAAACAGCATCCATAGACACATAGATTTCTTTTCATAATTTGTTTTATGTTATCTACATTGACAATTTTCAGAATTAAAAGCCGTAATAAAGAATAAAGGAGTACAAGCCCTGCAGCATGACAACATCACTTGTTGATAGAATATCAAATTTCCGCTTAATTAGCACTAATTATGTTTGACAAATACATTAACATGTATTAATTAATTACCAAAATCTGATAAAATAATTCAGAAATAAATTTCTGTTATCGTATCATGACATTTTGAAAGTAAAACAACATGTTTTGTCTGCAGAAATTCACCAAAAATTAAAAAAAAATGGCGGGAACCAAACAAAGGGAATTAACTTTTCTATAAAACTAGTTAATATTTACGATTTTGTGTATCTAAGATACACTATGTAAGTAGATTTCTCATTCATAGTGTCTTTATTGGATAGAATAGGCTTGGGCACTAGTTATTTATCAAAAATATTGCCGTAAAAGAATAGTCTTATCCACTTGTATTTAAATATGTTCGAGTTCAATTAATTTAATATAACTATCATACACACATACCCATCATCACTCGTAATTTGACCTGCAAATAAAATAAGAAATATAATGAATTGCACTTAACTCGAGTTTTATACCGATTTACAACATTAAGTATTTAGCATTTAGCAACGGGCAGTCACCTAATAAATAGGAAAACTTACGCACTTGTTACAATATGCAATACATTAGTTATTATTTATGAACTAAGCCTTAATACTGTTTGCAGTAGACATGGTCTAACTGGTCTTAGATATCTTAGTAATACCTTTCTTGCTCTTCTTGTTGACTTTGCTGTATGGAGGTACACCAAAGGTGGAACACTCCCTGCGCTGTCGGCACCATACCGACTGCATAAATATGCATATGTTATATGCTATATTGCTTTTATATTACTAAGTAAGTGCGGGTGTTGTATACCATTCTCGTCACTACATGATAGTTAACAGAATGTTCTGTGTTATTTTGAGTAATACAGACTAAATTTCCATTGGAACTATCGTATTTTTTCAACATGTTAATTGTCTTCAAATTGTTTATTTAACAAACATTTGACAATGTTTGCTCATCTGATCTTCAAAATGTCCTAGCTAATTTTTGTTTACAGACAGACATATATAGAATCTTCACATTTTAATAGAATTTCAATTATATTCCATCCAAGTAAAATAACAGAACCAATTTTAAAGATCACCATGGCTAATAACTTTATTTCTTAGAAACTTAATAATTCAGGAATCCCTCCTTTGTTGATTTTTGTAAATTAAAACTGTCTGTTTTCTCCATGGAATGGCTTGTGTGGTGCCCAGCGCTTGTCAGAACAGCTTCTTAAAACGGAAAACCAACACAATCATAAAATGTGATAAATGCTAAAGAGGTTTTGTATATGTCCTGTTTTTGTTGATTTTGAACAATCTGCAAGATTTTGGTACGAACTATTTTGGTACAAAAATGATGTTATCAGTACTGACTCCTAGCTATCATAGAGATATTCATGCCGGGCCTGTCATGGCTGACGGCATGGCAAGTGCACGCTACAACGAATTCCCCAACGATTATATCGTACATCTACAATTGGTCCATACAGTGATTTATTAGAAATCTGCATGTTTGTGCAGTATATGTATAATGCATTTACATAAGAAGGCGAGTATAACACATACATAGTAAAGTATTTTCAACGCGCTTTGTTTTTAAATATTAATGTTATTCATGCATACGTGTTAATTCTGTCAGTAACCATATTAGCTCTTATGCTTGCCGGGCCGTTTGTTGTGTTCGATATCGGGCTAGTTTTGTTCATATATAAGAAGAAGTTGTTGTTATGTTTAAGAGGTATAAATAATACGTTATATTTAAAATACACAGTCTGATTTAATTGTAAAAATAGTATATAGATTCCGTTGTATGTTATTGATACTGTGAAGGTTCTGATTTGTTTCATCTTGTAAAGTGCAATCGTATTCTTCAGTAATACATCACTCATTATGTTTATGCAAAGCCAAAACTATGTCAATCAATAACAAATAATTATGTAATGTGTAGCATATAAGATGTGTTAAACATCAGCGATAATGCATGTTAATTTGCTGATATTATTTTTGTGTTCCTTCTAAATATGTGTGTAATAATTTTTCTTAATTCTTTAACCTAGCTGGAAAACATGATCACTCAATGCATAATAACGATACCAATTCATTAGAAGAAAACGTCGACATGGTGGCAGACTGAAACAATCACACATGGTCTAATGGGAATTCATCCTTGACGAAACCTGTTACCCCGCTTGGTGAGGCTGGTTGGTATAACATGTTCATACAAAAAAAACTTACTGACTATTATTATTGTGTAAGACGTGTGACTTTCTTAAGAATACAGTTATTTGAATTTGTCATGAATCCTTTTGCGTTTAATAAAACGTATTTTTTATATCTGCAAAGAGAGAAAACTAGATTAGTTTTAAATAAACTTTCTTTTTATTTGGCAAGGGTATTTAAGATTTTCATGACCATAAAATAAACGCTTTTATTGTCTACACTTACCTGTTCTTCCATGTATACCATACATATGTATATTGCGGCCCGCAGATGAGTTAAATGCTTCAAGTATATATTTTCTCAAATAAACTAAACGTAGAATGCGCTTTTGTCGATTTTCTTTCGTTTTCAGGTATAATGGCAAATAAATGCTGGTAATGTATAATGTTTATCATGAGCGTCTTTAACAAAATATTCTTCTTGTACATGTAATTGTATTATGTTTTGTTACAAAGCTATTATTGAAAGTATATATAAAGTAGAAATGTCCATTATAAAGGTCACTTGAAGATTTGAAATGCTCGAAATTATGGCTAATGTTTTGTACTTTGTATTGGTACATGTGGAATTACTGTACAGTGCAAGAAGTGTTGATGGAACCCCGTATGTACACATTGAGGACATTGATGATGACTCGTTGTACAGTCGTGTGCAAAACAACGAAGCACTTCACCTAGGTATAGCTTTGAAGAAATAGGTCTTTGTGTACACATGTTTTAATTGTATTGTGTTTCTTACATAATCTCAACGAATAAAGTAGTTTCTAAAATATACTACAGTTAACATGTAACTATATTACATATAAATGCAAAGAGTTAAAATCACCATTATGAAATAACGCATTGTACATTAAACCAAAGTAATGTTATGAACGTTTGTCAAATTATTGTGCTTTGTCCTATTTTAATGCGTGTACATAATGTATGCGAATATGAATGCAAATGATATTACCTATAAATTTATTTCCAGATAATGGAGCCAACACAAGCAGGTAGTACTTAAAAGCAGCCACCGAATTTTCTTTTATTTAGAACCTAAATAATAAAAATAATAATAATAATAATAATTGTTATTAAAATAATAATAAAATCTTTATTTAAAGAAGATAGACATGTTAAGAAATACATCAGATGAAATAACATAATATGCAATTGATATAATACATTTCTTATTTTCAACAAGGTCTTCTAACATAATACAATTTACAACAAATACATCATATTTGATCTTAAGCAATAAGAACAAAACATAAATGATCATATATGCATGCACACTAATAGTGACATATATCATAATTAAAAGAACCACACTTTTAAACACACACGTATGCACGCAAGTACAAACACAATCATAACAAATGACAGACATAAAACTACAGTTACCATTTATGCAAGAACAGTATTGAAACATTTAACTAAGGTTATTAAAAAAAAAACATCATGAAGTATGTTCAGTTTATTTCATAAAGGTTTTATTTTTTTCTTAAATGTCATTTAATTGTTTGTTTGACGTATATATTGGGGTAACGAATTCCAAATTTTTGTGCTAGAAAATTCAAACGGTTGTTTGAAATAGTTTGTTTTGGGTATTCGCACAAGCTTTAAATCCCCCTTTTCGCAAGATCGCAAATTATAGTGCGTATTTTGTGAAGGCGTCTAAAGGTCACGTATGTATGTTGGGGTTTGATTGTGAAATGCTTTAAATACAATAACTGACGAGACATAGTGATTACGCTGTTCGAAAGTCAACCATTTTAGATCTTTAAATAGGGTTCTTGAATTGGTGTTGTACTTTTTATTTAAAATATGTGCACCACAACGCTTTTGTATTTTGACTATTCTATTAATTTCCGTTTTGGCCGCTGAACTCCAGGTAACGCATGCGTAGTCGGATATAGGTGAGATATAACCATTATAGAAGAGCTTACGCATTTCAAGGGTTAAATATGGTTTTATGTTTTACAGAAGAAACATTTGAGACGACATTTTTTAACAAACTCTGTCAATGTGTAGTTTCCAAGATAGAGTATTGTCAATTTAAAGGCCAAGAAGTTTTTGACACTTTACAGTTTTGATCACCGTATCTGAAATTTTAAGTTTTGAATTTGTTAGTTTTTGAACTTTCCGTTTCGACCCTAATACCATACAAGTAGTTTTTTGTGGATTAATAATCATATTATTAGTTTTGCACCATTCATTTACAATCGAACTATTTGTTTGTAGCTCATTTTGAACTGTTTGAATATTTGTTCCCACAGTGTGCAATGTTGTATCATCAGCATACATTGCAGAATTACATGTAAGATGTATCGAAAGATCATTAACGTACATAAGAAATAGAAGAGGTCCCAAAATAGATCCTTGGGGAACACCAGCAATGATGCTTGTACAAGTAGAGGTAGTGTTTTCTGCTTTGATATACTGAAATCGATTGCGGAGATATGAAGAAAGTAGGTCGCATGACATATCATTAAAATGATAAAGTTTTAATTTGTATAAAAGAACCCTATGGTCCACAAGATCAAATGCTTTTTTAAAATCCAAGAAAATTGTACCTACCATATTTCCATTATAAATAAGCCATGAATCAACTATATTAATCAATGCTGTTTGGCAAGAATGATATTTGGGAAAATCCGACTAAGTTTTGTTTAAAAGACCTGTAGATTCTAGATATATATGCAAATATATAAATAATTTGACTATAAACGACACAGCACGTAACGTGTAGTACATTATGCCTTTGTACACTATTTGTTCGTTAAAAATATACACTATTTCGAATCCATTTCATTCAATGCGTCATTGAGGTTGTTTTCGTATTTAATTAATTTTTTTAACACGACTACACATAGGACAAAATTTCCGCAATAACAATTAATGTTCACCATGTTTTATACTTGTTTGACATTTAATTGAACTTAATTCATTGTTTTAACAATATCGAATTGTATGACACTTATACATCTTCAAGGCATTTATGATCATATAAAAAGTGAAAGCACTTCTGTTTTCCACTTCAAATTGAAGGACACACTCGGAAGCTGAAATGAACTAAACAATGCTGCATGAGAAACTATGTATTTCTCAAAGAAAATTCATTTCCATAATCGTGCAATCAATCGCACCAATCTCACCCTTGAAACCGCATAAACTAAAAGCAAGTTTGTCGGCGTGACTGTTTTTATCTTAAAATGAATAAACGACATACGTTTATTAAGTTGAAAATTAATGTCGATTTTTTTAGGCATCAACAGTTTTTAGTTCTTTTTCAATCGAGTTAATGTAAAATACAAACAACAAGCACATATATCAGAGGACGTGTAATGAAATGTTTAACAAAAACAAACAAATATTCTCGGTGTTGGGACTCGAACCTGACTTAATTTGTAGAGCAGAATGTCACAGGGTCATTCGCATTGTCATAGATAAAATGTACTTTATATTTGTGTATTGTTTACGCTTCATACCGTGAGTCATTCGTTGAGAAAAACGGCCTGCAAGTTGTTTTTCAAAAAAACGTTTGGAATCAATATTCAAAACACCAAATGATAGCATATTGGTACCTTTTGTTAACTTAATTATAACCATAGCTTTCCATAAATAAAGTGGAAGTTAAAAAAATTACGTGTTTGGTTCTAAACTTCCCTTTTACATTAATGCGAGTTCGAAAGTGCTATTTAATAACTTGACGATGAAGTACAGACGCATGCCAGTTACACAAGTAATCATTAGACTTCATGCTTAGTTGAAATAATCAGTTTCGTAACAGTGCAATAATAGCACATGACGTAAAATTTATATTACTATAACATAACTAACTGAACTATTCAAAACTTAAACACGTGCCCCAAATACCCCTGACGACTCATCTCCGGATTTTTGTCTTACAAAGACAAGGTCGTCGGGATGATCTGTTTTGTCAGCTTAATTATTGAAAGTATTTTCGTATATGCATAAAATAAAAATATTCAAACGCATTTGGTAGAAGGTTACCCAATGGTAACCTTTATGAACATAATTTCTACACAAACACACCGGTTGTCGACATTAGACTCAAAAACAAAATTGCAACGATTAGCCTGTGTGCGCAATTTACAAATAGTAAGCTATTTAAAACTTGAAAACACAATTTACCTAAAGCATTCAATTTGTAAACTTCCAAATGTCTTTAATATATTGGTGATGTTGTCTGAAATCCATTTATTGAGAGGGTAATTCGAGTTAGTCTGGTACAATAATTATCAAAGATTTAAATTAAAATGATGTATAGTTTTCGTTTGTCTGAAAAGGACTTGTTCACAGATTTTGGTATATTTGAAGGTCGATCCGTCTGTATGAAGAGTTTTGAAACAATGGTTTATATGTACAATCCATCAACGAGCGGAAAGTGCCTGATGCGGAATGACAGCAGAAAGCATCTCTTGCTCGTCGTTCCACATGTCGACATTCGGCGACTTAAGCAAAGATTCGGCGAATTTCATAATACGATCGTCCTAACTTCGTCGTGTACACATGAGGAAGAATTCTTCCACTAGTCATAGACATGGTCAATACATATGGACTATTTGAATATATCTTCAATTTCCTCCTTGTTGACAATGGAACACATTGTATTGAGACTTGTCAAATCTCGTTCCGATAAGGCTTTCGTACCGGTACTCATCTGATCTGGAAAACATAACAATAGCATACAATATCACTAAGTTTCTGTTTATTCTGGTTCGTGTTGATTAATTTACCATTCGTGTTTAAGTAATGAATAAACACGCATTATCAAATGCAACCAATAATACACTGTATTATACTAACCCTCTATTCCGTAAAGCTACTGTTCCTTCTGTGATGTCTAAAATTGAAAAGGACATGACTAAGCTTTCCGTAATATCATAATTCCTAATGCATAGTATAAGTGCGTTGATTGTTATAAACATCATTCATTTATATGGTATCTCTGGTCTTGGTATGTTAACAATGACGTATTAAATAACGGTTTAAATAATAAATATAAACAATGACATACTACCAAATGATTTACGCACCAGTGATAACAGCAATATCTGCTAAAGTATCCATCTGAACTGATTGGAAAATGTTTCCGTGGTGAATATCCGCACATGAATATTCTTTGCTGACCGTGTTATCTGTGAGACTTATTGATCTCATCTCAATTTGGGATTTATCGTCCGAGCCCCTCTTTGCTGACCGAATCGGCATTGGGATCCTTTCGTAGTGGTTAATACTTGAAGTTGACTCCATAGAACTCGGTTCTGAATTTTCATCTAGCAAGTCCACGTCATTCGACATCTCGATGTCGGTATGGTGTGGCGGTGGTGTAGACGGTATTATCTCGACGTACGAATGTACACCTTGTCTAGCGTTGGTGTGGATCTCAGGAATACAATCAGTTATCGATGTAATATCAATCGGTATTGGTGTTCGCCTCTCTTCGACGACATCTCCTTTAAACAAAACAACAACGTATTCTTGTTAACATTAACCTTACATTAACATTACTTCACCTGCGTATTTTCACGTATACAAATTAGTAGCTTTAATAGTATATATTATGAACACACCAGACTGCGCAATATACTTCCGGTACACGAACACGGATATGGAAATAACAGCTGCAATAAGAACGAATCCGACGCTGACCGCACTTGCGACTAACACGTTTGTGTTGTTGAAAACTGAAATATAAGGACATCGATTTGTTACACAATTACAACGTACATCTGTCGAATAACAGAAGGTTACCAAAATCAATCAAAGTTACACACTTCAAGCATTTTCTATGAATATACGTTTGAGCAACGCCTTAGTTGTATAAGATCGATTTGAGCATTTACTTGCTGCAATAGATTGTGTCGCGCAAACTTGTTGTTTCACCTAAATAGATATTGACTAAGTATAAACTTGTGAAACATAATATATTATACATGTACATCATATAATCGTTCAAAAAAGCATTAACTCATAAAAAGTATTTTGTGCTACTTACAATTTGAGGTTTCCGTCACATTTTCGACCGTACCTGTAACCGTTGTAGAGTCGTTCAGTAATGCATTACTTGGCTAATAATTATTCCTTATTTTGATATAAGACGAAGCAGCTGAACACATATATGGTTTTAAATTATATTTATTGAGTTTATGATTGGCTTAATTGCAAGCTTTGTTTCAAACAACAAATGCCGATACATATTACACATTTTATAGATGACATATTTATAGATAAATCTGTGTTATGTTTTCAGACATAACAGACATAAGAGTATAGACCTATGAGAGCCTCCTCGCATCATTGTGATCGACCATTCAGCCCTAAAACGTTGATCAAACCAAAGTCGAAGGCTGAAGTCCGTTAACTGGCTGGATTGGAGGTCTCTCTGATGCTAGGCGCCTCTCGGCGGTTTTAACATTTTATTTATACCGCACATTTTAGCACGTGTATTCCATGATAAAATTTTTTATATATAACAAAAAACGAACGGGTTTACTTAAGAAACATTTTGTTCTAGTAGACTAGCAAATCGATTAAATGACATTGCAATAACTAGGCAGGTATTTACGTTATACAATTTGCTACCGAGGTTACAAACACCTATTGCTGAACGGGCACTAACATAAAATAATGGCGGGAGTAATCCCCACAAGCCTGACGTATATATGTGAGTACATGTATATATTATGACAATGTATTCGGGGTTGACGCGTACTAATTAAAGCTTTACAAGTTACCAATTTTATTTCAAGTCATTTCCCGTGGAATTTTAATGAGTTGTATGTACCACGACGATAACGCCTTTTTACCCGCTGTTTGGGGGAAACACCAACATTAGGAATGTTTTTAAATACATTGAATTATATTGATGAAATAATCGAACACGATTTTCTGTTAAATTCGGCACTCATTCAGTCGCAGCATTAAGAAATTCCATATTAAAGATCGTGTATGTTATCTTGCACGTCGGGTAATACGATAATTGAATATATTGTCACCCTGTTTCTCAGTGTTTGACTGTAACACTTATCAATGTAATTGCGATTGGAAATTGGACTTATCTTTGATGATTTTTTTTCGACTAACCATACTCCTAACTTTAGTTTTCCACTATCTGGATGCGCTAATTCTATAATTATATAAAGCTAAACATTACTAGTAGTAGAAACATACATAAATATATCTTATGATAGATGTTCTGGACTAACATTTTTATATATTGAGTGGCGTATTCCTTTACATTTACGCTCTCCCTATTCATTTGTGGGACAAACAGGCTAACTGGGACGACGCAAAATCGTCAACTGGCATTTATTAAAACAAACACAGATATAAGATGCCAACTAGTTATACACACACACACACACACACACACACACATATATATA
>VMBQ01002256.1:86140-96534 GCA_007657795.1 Dreissena rostriformis
TATATATAACAGCAGGTTGTCAAATATAGTTGGTGAAATGAAAAAAAGTTCCTATTCCGTCAACCCAACAAAAATTGGGAGCGAAAACAAATTATATGGAAGCTCATATTTCCAACGAAAAACGTTATAGGATTGTGCTGACGACCAAAATGATGTAAAAAACAACAACACACATACGTGTTGTGTTAGTAACACCAACAGCGCAACAACGTTTAAATACAGTATTTCAATTGTATAGTTGAACTACTCATAATTATATAGTGATTTGATGACATGATTACATGTAACGTGTTATAACATTTTCTCGCAAGCATAGTACATTACTCTGAAAATCAAGCGAGTTGTAGTTAAATGATATATAAATATGGTGGGAGGTAACAACATCTCAAACAGAGGATAAACGTCGACATGAGGTTTTGCCTTTTTAAAATATTGAGTCAATATACTTAATGAGTATTGAGTAGTATTACATGGTCTACTTATTGTAAAGTACAGAATAACTGTATCCAATTCCAATTATATCTTACTTATAAGAACAACTTTTGTAACATATACAACAATACTTATTAAATTACTCGTATCGATTAAATAAGGTTTTCACTTCTTTTGCACAATGCAAACTTTTTAAAGGGACACATATTGTTAAAATGACAATGTTCTAACGTTTTGCTACAGATAAAAAGAGAAAAGAACATGGAATATCAGACCTTTGTGTTAAATACGAAAAGTTTTTAATTTGTTATGACATGAGTGCGCTGTTTTTTATCAAACCACCAATGTCCCTTTGTTTGAAATAACATTTCTTATGAAAATAAGAGTTATTTTTTATGATTGCCTGTGCGAATTGTTTGTCACGCAAACAATAGAAATATTACATAGCACAACGTAATAATAGTTATGCTTAAACGTGTATGCAGGACAAACCCCCGGATGCGGTGGAGCTCCCCACTGTCTCTGTTACTGTCATCGTAGCAATACTCAAGTTTGATGTAATGATAGTTTCTTTCTCGGTGACATGCTCTGGAAATGGCGGCGTGGTACACTCTTTAGTATCTAAATTAATTAATTAATTAAACAAATATGTGTATGATAAGGTATTTGTGTTAAGCAAATGCATAACAAAAGGCAATCATAATATTAACTAGAAATGGCGCGGCAGAGGCCGACGCGTATCCCCACACCGAATGTTTGACCTAGGTGTGCCCCAGGGTTGGTAATGGGGCCATGCATAGTCGAGATTGACCGTATTGTCATAGAGAAGTTCAGTATCAATTAGAAGTGAATTGGTGTAGAAATGAAGAAGTTATAGTAAAGGCAATTTTGGGTGGGTGTGACCTATGTGGGCAGGGCGCCCCAGGGTTGGTAATGGGGCCATGCATAGTTGAGATTGACCGTATTGTCATAAGAGAAGTTCAGTATCAATTTGAAGTGAATCGGTGTAGAAATGAAGAAATTATAGTAAAGGCAATTTTGGGTGGGTGTGGTCTATGTGGGCGGGGCGCCCCAGGGTTGGTAATGGGGCCATGCATAGTTGAGATTGACCCTAATGTCATAAGAGAAGTTCAGTATCAATTTGAAGTGAATCCGTGTAGAAATGAAAAAATTATAGTAAATGGAAATTTTTGGTGGGTGTGGCCTATGTGGGCGGGGCGCCCCAGGGTTGGGAATGGGGCCATGCATGGTTGAGATTGACCGTATTGTCATAAGAGAGGTCCAGTATCAATTTGAAGTGAATCGGTGTAGAAATAAAGAAGTAAATGTAAAATAACCTAAAAAAATGAGTGATAATTTCTGACGCGGCCCCACCCCAACCCCTATAACTTTTGACCCAGGGGTCAGATCAAAATTCCAAATAGTGCAGGGTCGCACATATGCTCATAGCTACCATGTGTGTAAGTTTCAAGGTTCTAGTGCTAATAGTGTAGGAGGAGATATTGGCCAGGACGGACGGACGGACAGACGGACGGACAGACGGACGGCGGAGATCACCACAATATCCCTACCTTTTTTTTCAAAAAGTGTGGGGATAATAAATTTCGTTTTGAAGTGTTGCAATGCGCCAGGCCTTTAATAACATTGCCAGCAAAACATGGGCCATTTACGATTAAAATCTCCTTCCAAATCCTATAAGTGAAATCCCACGTCGATGAACGACTGTGCGGTACCTTATATTGCCATATGCGTATTATTTCCTACTCTTATCCATTGGTCATTTGTCGCAACAGTATTTAGAATGACTTTACATTAACGAAACATTTTAACTTAGGAAGAAATATGTTGTACAAATACCTGACATTACGTTACATGTATATACAACGTTTCAGAATTCTTTTTTGTATGCACTTTATTAGTTATACCTAATTACTTTGTTATTGCATTTTGAGTGCTATTCCATTATCGTTCCACTAACATAAACTTTGATCCCTGGACGAATGAAGGTTCATGCATCCATCATGACGTCACTTTAAATGTGATACCATGTTTTTCGAGCATATGTTTCATTTGGGTTATTGCTGTATTTTTTGACAAACAGCCGGAAGAGAGGAATTAATATCGAAAAAAAATATATATATCACATATTCGTTTATGTTTACACCAATTTGTATTTCAATATTGTATTCTCTGATGTGTGTGTGTTTTTTTTCCCCGTAAAAGTCACGTGTGAAACAAAATAAGGTCGTGAACAATCCAGACATTGCCTGTAATCTGTAAAAACAGTGTAATATAAATATCCTCAGTACCTTTTGAAAAATCGCAGTATGTATTTTTTTGCGGATGGATGAATTACTTGACGTGAAAGCCTAAAACCCATCCGGCGAAGCTGTTAGAGGACTGATAACATGCAGTTGTTTGTTTTATATCAGCGGTGATAATACGGGAAAACAAAAAAAGCTACTCAATGAAAATCGGAGCGACGATAAGTTTCAATGAAAAAAACGAAATAAACGATTGATGAGTTTATAACCACTTTGCATAAAAAATGGCTAATTTTTAAGTTATATTGACTTCTTCATTACACACATCTGGTATTATTAATGAAACATTAAATCAACGCATGTAAGTAATCGTAACAAATTATTAATCACTAACATGCATTTTTTCATTTCAAAATGTAGTACAGACTTAGGCTTTTGCGTTTGGCCAGATCGGTCATTGCGACTTTATGTTAATACATGTTGACGTCTGTGAAGAAGCTTCTCTATATACATATATTCACTAGTAGACAAATAGTTATGATTGTAAAATCTTACCTTGATTAGGTACCTCAACTTTTGTGGTTGTCGTTAAAGTGCCATTAATGGATCTCGTACAATACCAAGAATCTCCTTGGTTTGCATTATCTTTATCATAAATGCTGCATCCTACACCATCCAAGCATTTACATTGTACGTATGTACTGGACACCGACTGTTTACATTCTTTTTCATTGTATAGAACTTTCACCATATGTTGCCACCCATACACATTAGCCCGTTGCCGGTAAAATAAATACATCCCGTAACTCGCTCTTCCACCATTGCACGAAATAATTAATGAAGATGTACACATCAATTGAATGTCCATGCTTATTTCGGTTGACACTAAAACATATTTTTCAGTTGTCTCGATATGCGTGTTTAAATAAAAACAAAACACATATCTTTCTTTTCGCATATATAAGTGAAACTATTAACTTCATTATTGACATACATTTAGATTGGAACATATTGCTGTATCTTAGATTTATGACATTGTGTGTTAAAAATAAACATTTTGTAATCAAAAGAAATCTCAACATTTTGAACTGGCGACTAAAATACACTTCGACCTCCGTGAGCAGTGCATAATAAAGAGGCAACAGTGTACATAATCATCAAATAACGCTCATTCAGACTCGAGTTAAATTTATTCAGGTACAATATTTTAATAAATACATATTTATTTTAACGATGTGCTCATATTTTAACATCATAGTAAAAAAGCTTACTTGTTTTATGAAAGATGCCCACAAACACCATACATAAATGCATGATCGTCATCATTTCTCAAAACTGGTAAATCAAGACGAAAACGTTGCATAAGTATTCAGATAAATGAATAATTCTAAACAGGAAAAATATTTTATCACGAAGTAGATGTTGTTAGTTTGCCAAGTATGATATGAAAGCATCACAATCGTCTATAATGTTGAGGAAATAATATTGCTGCCGTAAGACAATCCATTGTTGAGACAGAAAAACTTCCTCAATGCGATTTCAGCATCGGAGGAAGTGTTCTACAGCGTCAGGAAAACAACGAACGATTAAAACTTACCAAAAGACAAAGGGGACAAGACATTACAATCACTTTATATGAAATGTACATTTCGTTATACGGTTTCGATGTTTTATGTGTTTACTATGCGTTTATACGTTCAAAAGTCCTGTGTGTGCATGCATATTTCAAATTGACTTCAGTTTCATGCCATAGCACGAAGTATTTTATTTTTATAATTAATATGCTGTCTATTTTAAAAACTATTCAGAGTATAATACTCACGGTCATATATTGTTCCCGCGTTGTATAACCTAAACTATTTGTCGAATACAAAACTTATGTAAAAAAAAAAAACAATATTAGAAGTTGTCCGAATATTGAGGAAGAAATATCCCGCCCCAACGTAACGNGTGTTGGCATCCGCTCGACGGTGCTCTTGTTATTATTTTATTTTTGAAATACCGTCCAACCATCCCTTTTATACATATATTACCTTGACCTTATTGAAAATGAACAATTTCCCCATGATGGCTTACGTTATACTGTCAAGCACTTTGAAAAGTCGAGCCCGCTGTCTTCTGACAGCTCTTGTTTTGTGGTAGACTTGAAGTGGAAGTCTAGTGGTATTGCCACACTGCAACATAAATAATTAATATCTTGATGAGCTTGGCCGAGCAGTTACCAGACTCCTGACAGTGCACTAAACAGTTTCTGTTAGCTACACATCGGTCATTAGGTAATTATGTTTGATAACCAACAGTTGAAGTGCCTGGTCAGATGGCATGTGATCTTACTCTTTGCTTCTATATCCAGAATCAGCATCTCAAGCTTCCTTTTAATACTGTTAGTATTAAAACATTGACTTTGCCCTTACAGAGACATTGACAAGCCTGCTGACCAGACAGCCAACAAGTCATCATCCGTTCTGAATGAGTTCATCCCTGCCGTTCAAACAGCACAACCCATTCCGTAAGAGCATATGATTTTTGATGTGCATGATATATTATGCATGATATCTTAAATAATNTTGAATTTCCTGAATGAGCAATAGAATGCGCTCTTTTTTTCCATGTGGATTGGTGTATAGTGTTCAGGCAAGACAGAAAACATCCAAGAATCACATCGAACAAATTAATTCAATCTAAAAATAATTATCAAACATTTCACCGTCGCGATTTTCTTAAAGCGCCGTTGTTTTTCTGATTTCTTTTTAAAAAAGGGTATGCTTATTAGGGTCTCTACACGCAAAATGTTTACTTTTTTGGTCAAAGTTATTGCTTTAACATTGATTTTGTGTAGGAAATATTTTAGTATATTGTGACCTTAACTAACTTTAGGTTTAAATGANAATTTGTGTAGGAAATATTTTAGTATATTGTGACCTTAACTAACTTTAAGTTTAAATGAAATATCATATGCAAGTGCAAAATATGGCTGGGAAGGCTGTGTACTTGTAATTTCGTAGCAAATGAGTAGAAAATAAGTGCACTAAATGCATGAATTTTGATGAATTCAGATTGTTTGATGTAGAATTGTTGTTTTTCAAATAGACCCCCACCTCTCGGCTTAAAATCACAGGCAAATGGGATCAGTGTGTAGCATTTAGGTTACAGTATACTTAATATTTACAGTGTTCAATGCTTTACTCTCTAAAAATGTCAACAGCATTTATTTGAAGACACAATTCTCTGTATGGGCACTTGCCATGCCTTTATTTTTGTATATTTCTGAGTGCATGAGATAGGCAAAATATTGTTGTTTACTAGAAATTGTTTTGCTTCAAGGTTGGAGACTACATGAGACTTTGACAGATGACGGGAAACCATGAACCACTGGAGAGAAGCTGGTAAAAAAATGGCTGTAAAACAGTGACCGCGTGGAGTTCTTTCTTACATACCAAATGACCTATCTTTTTTATTGTTCAAATTAATTTGGCTTGGAATGCTCTTTAAGAAAAGGTATGGGTATGAGGGTCTCTACGCGCAAAAGTTTGACTTTATTTTTTGTTAAAGTTCTTGCTAGGAAAAGTTCAAAGAAAGGTCACATGTGTCCAAAACAAACTATGTGAATAATATCTTAAAAGGAATAATTTTGAACATATCCTTAATACCAAAATAGTCAATTATCAAATTATTATTTACACATTCTACATGCAATGAATAATGTTATATTTGATCATTGTTAAAGTTATGGACATCATTCATAGTGATGTCTTCTAACTTAAACAAAGGGTACAAGCAGCAGACAAATTGTATTATAGCATCATAAAAAATCAATAAAATCATTCACACACTTTGCAAAATACTGTTTAAATTATACAATTTTATATACAAAAAGTAAATTTAATATATATTATAACAATGCACACACAAAATTACATATACAAGTCAACTAAAGGTTATCCCGAAATAAATATGGGCATTCCAAGCATGCAATGAGAGCAAACAGTGTAGTCGATACATTTTCCCTCTGTGTGAAAATCACATGTTTTATAAATGAACGTCATGTGCTGAAATAATATGTTAACATATGCAGCAACTTTTCAGGTCTGATTAATTTCTTGCACAATTAATATCAACATCAGGGTTCCAGTGGTGGTAGCTAGCTAGATAGCTAGGAAATAAAAATGTTGTTGGATGTTCCAATTAGTCTAGACAGCCTAGCTAGCTGTCGCTATGAGTAGATAGGAATGTTCAACATTGAGGTAAATAAGGTGAAATTTTGTTTTTCAATTTACCTGACCTCTGCCCATTAAATTGAATTTAATATAGCTTTATACAGTCCAACCTGAAAACATCGGTCAGTCAAGGAAAATGGTCAAAGTGACCATTGTAGACAGATGACGGTTGTTCTCAGGTGACCACTTTTTAGATGACCACTACCTTTGTTACCTTGTTTGTTAGTAATGTGACCTGAAACAAACATTAATGGTTTCAACTTTCTTAATTTGAAAGAGAGAACTTTATGCACACCCAGCGTTTCCTTAATGTCTAATATGCCATGTGAAATGAATAACAGTGCCTTTAGGTTATCAACCGAGCTTACACAAATATTGGTAACTAACCCTTTGCATGCTGGGAAATTTGTCGTCTGCTAAAATGTTGTCTGCTGAATTTCTAAAATTAGCGTTTTCTTTGATTTTTTTTCAAATAATACTACCAGAATAGCAAACAGTTTGGATCCTGATGAGACGCCACATTTTGTGGCGTCTCATCTGGATCCAAACTGTTTGCAAAGGCCTTCAAAATTCGGTTCCAGCACTGAAAGAGTTAAAGTATTAAAAAGAGTTGTTCACATCTATTTGCTCAAAAATAATGATAATGAAGACATATTCAATTCTTACATGATTTGCTTTTGAAGCCATACTATATTTTACTTTGTTTTTCTCAGGATCAGAATTTCTCTTTAAGTTGTTTCTTGTGTTATTTAACAACCAGTATTTGGGTTGCGGTAGACCAATTGGTAAGTGTAATCATGTTATAATAGGCAGTGTGGTATCACATGCCCCTCACCAATGCCACACAGGTTCAATTGTCACTTCATGTGAGCTTAGTTGGTAGTCCCCATGCTGAACAAATGGGTTTTCTGCCAGGTACTCCGGCTTCCCCTACAGCATAAGAGCACTATTTTTTTTTAATGTTTCATGAATAAACAACTAAGCTGACAATTGCAGCTATAATTCATAATTTGGCCCAAATTTCATGTCTTTTGTAAATTAATTAGGTAGGAATGCTAGGACACACTATGGTCCTAAAATAATGCAGCCTAAAATGTGGTAGTATTAGTTAAACTTAAAAATACACATGAAACTAGCATTGACTTTATATTGCCGGTTTTTACGAGGGGAAAATTTGGAGGAATTTTTCGCCTGTGGCGTGACAATGCCACATTTCCTGTCCCTTATTGTACCTACCAGTACTTACTGGCTCTTTCTGCACAACTGGGGTAAGAATGCACATTCAGGGACAAAAGGAATGCTGGCATGGAAGTTTGTTGGAAATCATGAAAGCCGGTAAACATGTTGAATCCCTAAAACCAGGCTGTCCACTGTAAGCAATCCAAAGATTTTTAAAGGGCATCAGTTCTTATTAAAGTAATAATCTTAGTTTTTTAGATCACCTGATTGCTCAGGTGAGCTTTTGGGATCGGTCTTTGTCCGTCGTACCCAGCGCTATAGATAACTTTTGGGGTATATTGGGTAATCAACCCCTGTTTTTGACAACAATAGGGTTTTTGTAAATTCAATAGAGTTTTAGCAAAAAATTCACCCCCTTCTTTTGAGCTTAATTGGGTTTTTCACCCCCGTTTTTTTTACTCAATTGGATAATTTAGGGAATGACATATATAATATAATCAAAATCTACTAAGGTTACTATATTATTTATTCAAATGGAATTCAAAAAGGTACCTATACATAACAGCAAACAATTACTGAATTTCTGATCAAAGTCTGGTCCTTAAATTTCAGTTTTTAAATAGGGTGAAATAAGTTATTATCATTTATACCTCAAAATCATTGCTGCTTTACTTCTGTTGCACAGACTGGGTGCAGTATGCACATTTCAACTTTTTTTCTGTCCCATCAACGTCAACAATTTCTTACCAGGGATATGACTTTTTCCACTTTTGACAGGTTTTTTCAATCACGGACTTTCTGTCATGTTTTTGGATGTCAACTCGCTACTTTCAACTGCAACATACACTGTTTCTAACAAATTGATAACAGGAATGATTCGGCACATATTCGCGCGTGCCTACTTGGTTGGAAAAAAATTGTGTTCGACATATATTTAGCGCAACAATCGCGGACGTCTTTTGACCTAGCTTAGACATTTTTATTAAGCACCGTTATAGAAACTGAAAGTACAGACGCTTTACAAATACATACACGTCGTAAATATTTTGGTCAGACGCTTAATTTGCTATGAAATTTAGTCTGCATAGCGTTTGAATAACTCCGACTGTTTTGCTCCTCCGTTTGTGTAACGACTCTTTTTGCGTCCACGAGTGGCCATTTTGATTATTTCAGAAAATGAAAGTAGAAATCGGACGGGTCTATGAATAATTACAATAATTAATACACCAAAGATTGATAACGGCTGGAAAGACTGCCGTCTTTTCTTCACAGGACGGCATATAACTATCCGGTACATTTTTGGACGGAAAATAACCAGTCTAAAAATACACCCGGTGTTCGTAAGAATTGCGTTTCGTGACACAAGGTTTTTTACGGGAATAATGTTATTATTAGTTGTATTAACATTTTTGTACGCTTTATTTTGAATTTAATTATGTTTTTGGTTATTTTAATTGCGTTATAACGCAAATACGCTTGTTATCTATAGCGCTGGTCGTACCTCCGTCAATCCACATTGCTTTGTTAACATTCTAGAGGCCACATTTCTTGTCCGATCTTCTTGAAACTTGGTAAGAAGATTTGTCCCAATAATACCTTGATCAAGTTCGAAACTGGGTCATGCTGGGTCAAAAACTGGGTCACTAGGTAAAAAAAAAGAAAAACCTTGTAAAAACTGTAGAAGTATCATTTCATGCCCAATCTTCATGTGACTTTGTTAAAATGTTTGTCTTAATGATATGTTGGTTGAGTTCAAAAGTGGTTCTGGTCCGTTGAAAAACATGGCCGCCAGTGGGCGGGGCAGTTTTTCTAATTTGGCTATCGAGAAACCTTGTGAACACTCTAGAAGTCACAAGTTTTTCCCAATCATTATGAAACTTGGTCAAAACATTGGTTTTATTGATATCTCGGACGAGTTCGAAAATGGTCCAGAACGGTGAAAAAACATGGCCACCAGGGGGCGGGGCAGTTTTTTCTATTTGTATATAGTGAAAACATGTGAACACTCTAGAAGTCACATTTTTGGTCCAATCTTCATGAAATTTGGTCAGAACATTTTTTTTCTAGATACGTGAGTTAAGTTCGAAAATGGTTCCGATCCGTTGAAACACATGGCTGCCAGGGGGACAGGGCAGTTTTCCTTCTATTTATATAGTAAAAAAGGTTTGTGAACAGTCAAGAAGTTACATTTTTTGCCCAATCATCATGAAACTTGGTGAAAACATTATTTTTATTTATATCTCATATGAGTTCGAAAATGGTCCCGTTCGGTAAAAAACATGGATGCCAGGGGGGGGGGGGG
>VMBQ01002256.1:97583-139413 GCA_007657795.1 Dreissena rostriformis
CGTTGAAAAACATGGCTGCCGGGGGGGGTGGGCGCATTTTCCTTATATTTATATAGTAAAAAAAGCTTGTGAACACTCCAGAAGTCACATTTTTTACCCAATCATCATGAAACTTGGTGAAAACATTGGTTTTATTTATATCTCATATGAGTTCGAAAATGCTCCTGATCGGTAAAAAAACATGGCCGCCATGGGGGTGGGGCAGTTTTCCTTATATGACTATAGAGAAACCTTGTGAACACTCTAAAAGCACATTTTTTGCCTAAACATCGTGAAACTTAGTCAAGACATTGGTTTTATTGATATCTCGGACAAGTTGGAAAATGGCTCAGATTGGTGAAAAAAACACTTTTTAGCTCACCTGATTGCTCAGGTTTAAGGATCGATGTTAATTGTCCGACGTCCATCCGTCCGTCCACGTTTGGTTTGTAAACACTCTAGCATTCACATTTCTCAAGCATTCTTTATCAAAGTTGCTGAGAAGCTATATGGCCACAAGATCTGTCAAGTTTGATAATGAGCAAAATTGCATAATAAATGCCAGAATTATTGCCCTTAGATTGTCAAAATGTTCATTATATTATACAAAATCCTTGTAAACACCTAGGTCACAATGTTGTTTCAGATTTTATGAATCTTGGTAATAATATTTATTTTTGTACGCAAAGTTTGATGTTTGGTCATGAGGGGTCAAAATATAGGTCACCAGGTTAAATCTTACACAAAACCTGGTAAACACTCCATACCCCAGAGTTTTGTTTCAATAATGATGAAACCAGGATGTTTGTCTGGACAATGTCTAGTTAAAGTTTGAGGTTTGGTAATGTTGGGACAAAATCTAGGTCCTGGGGTCTAATCTTACAAAAACCTTGTAAACACACTAGAGGCCATCGTTTTGGTCCAATAATGATGATACTTGACCAGGATGTTTTTCTTGATGATATCTAGGCAAAGTTTGACATTGGGTCATGTGGGGTCAAAATCTTGGTCACGAGGACCAAACCTTACAAAAACCTTGTAAACACTCAAGTACCCATAATGTTTGATTCAATATTGATGATACTTTAGGAGGAAGTTTGTTAGGGCAATATTTAGGCAAAGTTTAACATGTGGGTCATGTGGGGTCAAAATCTAGGTCACCGGGTCAAAGCTTGAAAAACCTTGTTATTACATGTTCCAATTCAGGTTCAGGTGAGCAATCTAGGGTCATCATGGCCCTCTTGTTTCAAATAAAGACTATTTTTAAGGAATGCCCTTTTATTATGTTTACTGTTTGAAAACTTGGGGCATATGCAATTTAGACTATTGTTAGCTTGAGGCCCTCCGTGGCAATTGTTAACAAGACGATATTGCACTAGATGATGTCACGGTGACAGATGGAGCCCCCCCACCCCCCACCCCCACCATGTGAGAACTAGATCTTTTATTTAAAGGGACTTTCTTTGTTTAGTATTACCTTAAAACGTTAACCACATTTGGTATTGTTGTGAATTCAAGTTTCAAATGTTTACAGAAAAATACAAGTGTGTCTTAATTATTCATTTCTGTAAAAGTTTAGTTTGTATCCTTTTTTAGTTCTAATAATTTAATAATAAGACATGATTATCTTCATAGTATAAATGCCCCTTCCTGTGGAAAAATGTCGGAGAACAAAACTAAATAAAACATCTATATCGATTTTGAAGGTATTCCAAATGAACTGATCTCACTTGTTTCAGTATCCTGCAACTTTTTGATTCTGGCCTCTGCGGTTTCCAGCAGATGTTGAATGATGACTTTGACTTGACGTGGAATTCTGGCTCAACAAGCACCGCAAACACAGGCCCCTCTGCTGACCACACCTTAGGCACTCGGACCGGCCCCTATTTGTACATCGAGACATCTGCTCCCCGTAACCAAGGAGACAAGGCAAGGCTAATCAGCAAGTCGTTTCCGGCCACCAACAACCGCTGTCTGACGTTCTGGTACCACATGTACGGTGACCCTATTAGCCAGCTCAATGTCTACGCGGGAAAACCCACCTACCTGGGAACGGGTATCTGGAACCTGTATCATAGTGGTGAGTTGATTAATCAGATCGTGGACGCGTCATCAACAAACTGTTGCTGACGTGATGATGACGATGAAAATTTCGAGTCGGCGAAAAGTTGATGAATTTTTAGCTCCACTGGCCAGAGGCCAGCGGGGCTTATGTCATGGTCCTGTGTCCGTCGTGCGTGCCTGCGTGCGTGCGTTAACTTTTTCTTCAAACATCTTCTTCTCCTTAACTACATGTCTAATTCTGATGAAATTTCTCAGCAATGTTCCTGGGGTGAACCTCTTTCAAATTTGTTCAAATTTTGCCCCTGGGGTCAAATTTGACCCTGCCCTGGGGGTCACAAAATTGAAAATTTGCTTATATAAGGCCTATTTTCTAAAAACTTTAAAAATCTTCTTGTCCATTACCATTGGGCCTAGGGCTACCAAATTTGGTATGTAGTGACATCTAATAGTTCTCTACCAAATTTCTTCAATATATGCCCCTGGGGTCAAATTTGACCCTGCCCCGGGGGTCACAAAAATGAACATATGCTTGAAAACTTTAAAAGTCTTCTTGTCCATAACCGTATGGCAAAAAGCTACCAAATTTGGTATGTAGTGAGATCTAATAGTCATCTACCAAGTTTGTTCAATTTAAGCCCTTGGGATCAAATTTGACCGCTCCCCAGGGGTCACGAAATTAAACATAATCTACTGAAGGTGTGTTGTAACGGTTTTTAGTTCCACTGGCCAAAGGCCAGCGGGGCTTATGTCATGGTCCTGTGTCTGTCGTGCGTGCGTCCGTCCGTGCGTGCGTGCGTTAACTTTTTCTTCAAACATCTTCTTCTCCTTAACTACTGGTCCAATTCTGATGAAATTTCTCAGGAATGTTCCTGTGGTGAACCTCTTTCAAGTTTGTTCAAATTATGCCCCTGGGGTCAAATTTGACCCTGCCCCGGGGGGGTCAAAAAATTGAAAATTTGCTTATATAAGGCCTATTTCGTGCAAACTTTAAAAATCTTCTTGTCCATAACCGTATGGCGTAGGGCTACCAAATTTGGTATGTAGTGACATCTTATAGTCCTCTACCAAGTTTGTTCAAATTATGCCCCTGGGGTCAAATTTGACCCTGCCCCGGGGGTCACAAAAATGAACATATGCTTAAATAAGGCCTATTTTGTGCAAACTTTAAAAATCTTCTTGTCCATAACCGTATGGCATAGGGCTACCAAATTTAGTATGTAAAGACATCTTATAGTCCTCTACCAAGTTTGTTCAAATTAAGCCCCTGGGATCAAATTTGACCGTTCCCCAGGGGTCACAAAATTGAACATATGCTTATATTGGGCCCATTTTGTGCAAACTATAAAAATCTTCTTGTCCATAACCATTGGGCCTATTTCTATCAAATTTGGTAGGTAGTGACATCTAATAGTTCTCTACTTAGTTTGTTCAAATTATGCCCCTGGGAACAAATTTGACCTTGCCCCAGGGGTCACAAAAATGAACATATGCTTAAATAAGGCCTATTTTGTGCAAACTTCAAAAATCTTCTTGTTCTTAACTGGTAAACATCATATGTTCAGTTTTGTGACCCCCAGGGCCGGGTCAAATTTGCCCGCCATTATTGTTGATAATCTCACTGTGTAACTTAGTGGGTGTGGTAAACATGATGAATAACACCGGAATAAAGAGAAGAACATTTAAATAAAAAAGTTTATTGTATGAACCTTCATTTGTAAGTTAAGTTAAGATGGTTAAACTTTCAAACTCGAGACCACGTTGTTTGTATTCGCCAAATATTCAATTGCAGAGGTGGTGAATTATGAATATGATTCATCCACAGCCGTATTCGTGGCACGCTTTTTTCGCACAAAAAAACAGTGGAGCGATACAGGGCCATCATGGCTCTCTTGTTTACTGTACCGATCATTTGATTTTTTTTACTTCACCATTTCTGTTTACCGCTCAACTGAAACAAGCTTTTTTATTGGATTAAACAACCCCTTTAAACCAATCAGCGATCGTAATACGGATGTGTATAGGCAAGTCATTCAAGAAGTCGGTCAGAGAAGAATTTGTTCCCTTTCCTAAGAAATTTAAGAAAAAATCTGAAGTTTGGAACCATTTTAGTGTAAAACTGATCGATCCTACTTAACCAGCGAAGGACGGGAACCTTGATATGAAATATGTGTTCTGTAATTACTGCAGAAAACAGTAAACGAACCATGGTATGTTTACTCTAAAAAAATAAAACCATGAAAACATACGATAAAAATACATAGGTCCATATTTTAGTATATATTTTTATATTCTTCTGAAAATGATCATTAAAGTTGTTCTTTTGAAATAAAATTGCTTTTTAAAGATCTAATTTTATTTACCAATCTGTAATATTCTTTTATATGTACAAAATTTGTTGTTGACTTGTTGTTATTGGGCTTTAACGCCGTTTTTTCAACACAGTACCTAACATTGCAGCCACAAGATGTTTCACTTATTCGAACACGAGCAAGATTTTTAAGCATTTATTCATTATTAAATCACAGAACTCATAAGGAATAGTCATGATAAAGTTCTTGTTGATAAAATATAGCAATATAATGTTAATACATGTATCAACAAAAAAACTGGTTAAAATATTAAAAACTTCATTTTTTGTTAAAAATGCTGATTAATCAATTAATCGCTGATTATGGCCTCGGATTAATCGACTCGGTTTTTGGGAACCGATTCCAACCACTACTGTATCGTAACCAAGGCAACCGCTGGCTCAAGGCACAGGTCACTGTGCAGACGGCAACTGCCTATCAGGTACAATCTGCCACTTGACAGTATGAAAGTAAAAAAATATCAATTTTTGAATGTTTTTTGTAAAATTAGTTTTTCATAAAATAAATACTATAATTGTGTTGGAAATTGGAAAAAGTCATAAATATTGTGTTTAGGATTTTTGGATCTGTTGCATAATATATCAGTCATCAAGTTTTTTTTTTACTTAAATACCATTTTAACCACTGCTAGACATTTTTTTTTTTATAAATTCTTATGCAGTAATAAATAGTTAATCTTTTTAATGCATTTGTTGTTTTTTCCTTTAGATTGCGTTTGAAGGGGTCACGAGTTATGGTTACCAAGGTGACATTGCCATAGATGATGTGGCATTCCTGCCAGGGGCATGTCCTGGATCTGGAACGTGTGACTTTGAGACTGACCTTTCTGGATGGGTTCAGAGGACAGACAACACGTTTGATTGGATAAGAAAGAGCGGCGGAACACCCACGTTTAATACTGGACCCACTGTTGACCACACAACAAAATTCATATTCGAATATTCTATTTTTATGCAAAGATACTTCCAAAAAAGTTATCAGTACATGTACACAGTCGCAGTTTTGGTTTAGTGCAGACGCCTTTTCTGTTTAAGTCATTGGTTGGATAACAGATGCCATCAATGAAAGAGATGCTAATTTGCAAACTGGAGGGTATAAGGAGAGGGACCATTCGTCAATTTAGTCTTAATTTAGATTGATGCAATATGGACAAACTATTTTCTGAAAATCATTCGAAAAGGGAGAGTAAATGTATGTGAACAACAATTTGTATTGATAAGCTTTTTATTTGTTTGATATACAAAATCTGTGTTTTGACAGGTTTTTTAACCTCCGGTTGTATAGTACACAGTATCTTTGGACTTGATTGGGGCGCATTTGGCTTTTATTTCAGTATGACACATCTATCGAAAGCAATTAACAACTCATATCATAAAAACACCATGGTGTGAATGCCTGATAAAATCAATAATTTGCCGATAAATCGCTGATAAGGTGTCAAAAACAACACTGGTGCACGATGATGATCAGAGTTTATTTCCAGGTCCTGCCGGCCTCTTCACGAGGTCTTTATGGTCCGACCTGGGATCAACACTGGTGCACTCGAGTAGTAGAAGTACTTATAAGACGTACATCTGGAGCCAGACTGGTAAGCAGGGCAACGGCTGGAAGCAGGCAACAGTGGACATCGGTCAACTGACGGCCGGATACCGGTTACAGTTCGAGGCACTCCCTGACCCCTCCATTCTCGGGGATACCGAATTCCAACGTGGCCATCGACGACGTGACTTTCATCAACTGCAATTCAATTGCTCTTGATACAAATTCAAGTTTGTGATAATTTGTATTGTTTGTCTTTGTAGAAGTTTCCTTTAGGTTAGTTTAAATTATTGATTTAAGCTAAAGTGCATGTAGAGGATAAAATGCATTTTGTTGTTGTTGGAAATGACCAAAAATAGCATAAATGGTCTAAAATATTGATTTATCGTTAAAGCTATGGCCTTTACGAGTTCTTTAATTGAAAAAACCGAGTAAAGTAAACATTCTGTTTTATATTTAAGTAAAATAAACAACCAAACATTCTTATGTTATAGACTGTGGACTAATTATTTCAGCTGTCCATTTGAGTCTGGTTTCTGCAACTTCCGTCAGATTACAACAGATGATTTTGATTGGACGCTCACCAATCAAACAACACCTACTGCTGGGACAGGACCCGATAGAGACCACACAACAGGTGAGTGGAAACACAAGCTTTTTTGTTTTATTTGAGCCTTGTTCTGAGAAAACTGGTCTTAATGCATGTGCGTAAAGTGTCGTTCCAGATTAGCCTGTGCAGTCTGCATAGACCAATCAGGGACGACATTTTCCGGTTGTTATTGTAAATTTTGTTTAAAGATAGTCTTCTCGTAGCGAAAATCCAGTCTAAATGGAAAGTGTCGTCCCTGATTAGCCTGTGCAGACTGCACAGACTAATCTGGGATGACACTTTACGCACTTTCATTAAGCCCAGTTTTCTCAGAACAAGGCTCATTTTATTGAATGTATTCAGACTATCAGTAAAAGAGACCGCTTTAACCCTTTGAGCGCTGGAACCGGATTTTGAAGGCCTTTGCAAACAGTTTGGATCCAGATGAGACGCCACAGAACGTGGCGTCTCATCAGGATCCAAACTGTTTGCTATTCTGATAGTGGTCTTTAAAAAAAGTGAAGAAAATGATGATTTTAGAAATTCAGCAGACACCATTTTAGCAGACGACAAATTTCCAGCATGCAAAGGGTTAAGGAACTTCACCAGTATATAATAATAGATGACATTTTTTTATGTTTAATCATGTTTATTTAATGAATTTGTTTAACATGTTTATATACAACATGAATATTCCAAACTTCCTCAAGACTAGTGATCCCTCAAAATCAACACTTTTATCAGTGAAATGTATCAATAAGATTTTGAAGTATTTTCTTTTAATGCCCCTACAGAGTGGGGCAGTGTCGACTGTAGAATTTAAAGTTGATTTGTCTGTGTTCAAACATATGTTGTGGGGGCATCAGTGTCTATGTGCTATGTCTAGTTTATTAACCAGGTTTTCCGAAGGAAAAAACTGGTTATTAGATTGGCGAATGCAGGCGGGCTGGCTGGCGGGCTGGCAGGCGGAACAAGCTTGTCCGGGCCATAACTATGTTGTTCATTGTCAGATTTTAAAATCATTTGGCACATTTGTTCTTCATCATTAGACGGTGTGTCGCGCGAAAGAATTACGTCAATATCTCCAAGGTCAAGGTCACACTTTGAGTTCAAAGGTCAAAAATGGCCATAAATGAGCTTGTCCGGGCCATAACTATGTCATTCATTGTCAGATTTTAAAATCATTTGGCACATTTGTTCACAATCATTGGACGGTGTGTCGCCCGAAAGAATTACGTCAATATCTCCAAGGTCAAGGTCACACTTTGAGTTCAAAGGTCAAAAATGGCCATAAATGAGCTTGTCCGGGCCATAACTATGTCATTTATTTCAGATTTTAAAATCATTTTGCACATTTGTTCACCATCAATGTATGGTGTGTCCCGCGAAAGAATTACGTAGATATCTCCAAGGTCAAGGTCGCCACAACTAAAAATATATTGATTTTGAAACAAGGGGGGTAATTGTGATGAACAATCAGTAGCAATTCACATTTTGAGTTGCAGTTGTCTCCCTTTATCATACTTTTTTATTGAAAACCTGGTTTTGTGACAATTTTGTCCCTTGTTTTAAACATGTACTGGGTATGCAATAACACATTTGTCTGATTTTTTTTTTTTTTATGGAACCCTTTCTTGTTTTACTGTAAAATCTTTATAAAAACAAACACATTTTGCAGTGCCTTTTTTCATTCTTAGTATCATTGTTTGAATAAGAAATGATAGATTTAATTTATAATTTTTATAATGATATTATAAATGACTATCTTTTTTACTGAACCTTAAATTGCTTTTTTCTAAGACTTTTTTGATTTTTTTTTTGTATTTATTGATCAATATTCATTAAATACAATCCACTGCAGGAAAATGTTCTTTTATACATAAAACATACAGCACTATTCCTGATTGCTAATGTGGCTTTATGAATTCACTAAAATGGAAATTATGTAATTTTCCATGAATTTCAACCAATTAGAATGCATTTTTCTCTGATTGCAGGTTTCTGTATTTACATTGAGAGATCATACATACAGCACTTTTCCTGCTTGCTAATGTGGCTTTCTAAATTCACTAAAATGGAAATTATGTAATTTTCCATGAATTTCAATCAATTAGAATGCATTTTTCTCTGATTGCAGGTTTCTGTGTTAACATTGAGACATCATACATACAACACTATTCCTGCTTGCTAATGTGGCTTTCTAAATTCACTAAAATGGAAATGATGTAATTTTCCATGAATTCCAATCAATTAGAATGCTTTTTTCTCCGATTGCAGGTTTTACATTGAGACATCCTCTCCACGCCACCAGGGCGAGAGGGCTGTACTTCCCCGGACATAGAAACGCCAGCCACCTCCCCACAGTGCCGTACTTTCGGGTACCACATGTTTGGAGCACATGTCAACACGCTCAACGTCTATATAAGGTATGGAGCATGTGTTAGGCAATTTTCAGCCACTGTTACAAATAGACCAGAGTGTGATGTGATATAGATGGTTTTCTTGTATACCCTTAGCATTTCCAGCGACTATTACAAATAGACCAATTTGTGATGTAATACAGACATTTATCTTTTATCCCCTAGTCAGTTACCTTAATAACACCTCCAATAGAGAAAAAAGAAATTGTATTCAATTAGTTTAAATAGACTGATTGCATATATAGGAACAACTAATAAGCAAAGATTTTTCACTGAATATCTTACAGACAAACAAACGGCAACCAAACAATGATCTGGTCTCGATCGCGCACCCAGGGCAACTTTTGGTGAAAGGGCCACTGTACTATCAACCCATCCACTCAGTATGAACTGCTATCTGAGGCTGTTGTTGGATACAGTTGGCAAGGAGACATCGCCATTGACAACATCTCACTCCTCAATCAGGAGTGCCCACCACCAAGAAAGATTCGTTTGAGTAGCGTACTGGAAAAATTGGGCTAAATGCATGTGGGTAAAGTGTCGTCCCAGATTCGCCTGTGCACTCTGCACAGGCTAATCAGGGACAACACTTTCCACCTAGACTGGATTTCGTTTAGAAGAGACTTCCTTTAGATGAACAATTCAATGAAAGCAGAAAGTGTCATCGCTGATAAGCCTGTGCAAACTGCACAGGCTAATCTGGGAAAACACTTTACACACATGCATTAAGCCCAGTTTTCCCAGAACATGACTATTGATTTGATCCAGGGTCGTATTCCAAACACTTCTCAATTTTAATCTTAAGATTGTTGATGGATATCTAGTTTATAGTATGTACAAGTGCAAGACATTATTTTTTTGTACATTTCAATATTTGTTGCAGAGTTATGTTCACTTGAACTTTGTCAACTTTTTGGATACTTATTGATTGTACATGTGTACTTTGTGTTGTAACTTGTCTGTCAGTTTTCTGTGTATCAACATGACTGTTTATAGATTTGTTTCCTTATATTATGTAAAAGTGCAAGACATTATTTTTATGCCCCCGGTAGGGTGGCATATAGTTATCACATTGTCCGTCTGTCTGTCTGTCCGTCTGTCTGAAATTCCGTCATACTTTGCGTTTAGGTTTCAATAAATGCTCATAACTTCTATGTCGCTTCACATGTTACCTTCATATTTGCTATGCATGTGCATATGGACAGACCTTTCCATACGCACACAAATTTTTACCCCTTTCACCTTGACATTCAAATTAGAGTCCGCGTTTTGGTTTCGAAATCTGTGTTAAGGTTTCGATAAATGCTCATAACTTCTATGTCGCTTCACATGTAACCTTCATATTTGCTATGCATGTTCATATGGTTAAGGCCTTTCCATACGCACACAAATTTTTACCCCTTTGTCATTGACATTGAACTTCGGGTCCGCATTTAGGTTTCAAAATCTGCGTTTAGGTTTCGAAAAATGCTCATAACTTCTTTGTCACTTCACATGTTACCTTTATATTTGCTATGCATGTGCATATGGACAAGGCCTTTCCATATGCACACACATTTTTACCCCATTCACCTTGACCTTCAAATTAGGGTCCGCGTTTAGGTTTCAAAATCTGCGTTTAGGTTTCGATAAATGCTCATAACTTCTATGTCGCTTCACATGTAACCTTCATATTTGCTATGCATGTGCATGTGTACAAGGCCTTTCCATACGCACACAAATTTTTACCCCTTTCACCTTGACCTTGAACTTAGGGGCCGTGTTTAGGTTTCAAAATCTGCTTTTATGTAGTGACAAAGTTACAGTTGGGGGCATCCGTGTCGTGTGGACACATTTCTTGTTGTTTATGTTGGGCTATTTGTTTGGATTTAAGGGCCCTTGAACCCTAGAGCCCAAATTTTGGATTTTTACATGATTGTACATGCATACTTTGTGTCTCAAACTAATTAAATTCTCTCATTTTTCTGCATATAAACATGAAACTTGTCAGATATACAAATGTATTGTTGTATGTACATGTTGAAGTGCAAGACGTTATTACACGTATGTTGTTCTGTTATTTCTATTACAGACACATGTGACTTTGAGGCTGACCTCTGTAGCTGGGTACAAGACACGGTTTCTTACCAGTTTGACTGGACACGAAACCGAAACGGCACCCAGACCCTAAACACCGGCCCCACGGTTGACCACACCATCGCTAGCCCTCTTGGTAAGGGTCCTGTTTGTTTTGTGTTTTAATATTTGTTATTTTTTCCTTGTTTTGCTTTGAATAATCATTTTTTACACTTTTTTTGGTTAACAAAGTTGCTATTTTCATGATATATGGTTTAAAATATCTGTGATCAATCGTTTGTCTCTCTTTAATGATAAACTATACAACTTTTATTTACTAAATCAACCCATTTGAATATAATGTTTACAGGTAAGTATGAAGTGTTTCCAAATATCAGCATTTTGGAGTGTCAAAAATACTGTTATAGTGATTCAACCTGTGGAATAAGTATAAACGAGGTTCGCTTATGTGCCATTAATTTTTGTAAAATAATTAGCTTATTGATAACTGAGAATGTATTTCTTCTATGTTTACAAAACCATAGTTTTTCTTCATTTTAAAATTAATAAGTTAGGCAGATACAACACCGTGGATTTAAAGGGACTTCACACTTTGGCAAAATTACTACATGTATTGTCATAAAAAATTGTCATTGACTCAAACAATTTTTTTTGCACTACATACATGCCAGAATTTTTCAGGTCCAAATCGGGACATTCCATAAAAAATTGTAGGGACATTTGACCAAAAAGTGGGACCTAAAACGATCAATCATTTTACCTTTACTTTAGTCAGTAGTCTGTATATAACTTACAAAAACTCTAAATTTGTGCCCAATATTGACGAGAAATGTGTTTCAGAAATTCGGGAACACATGTGTTCTTAATTTTCTGGAAGTAAACACACTAAATAAACTGAAATGAGGGGTATCCCCATATGCCTCCATTTGACATCCAATCGGTACAGTGATATCCTCTGGAACATATGTAAATCGTGTAACGCGATGTTAGCGCATCGAGCACTGTTCTTATTCAACCAATCGTCAATTAAATCTTAATTTAGATCGATGCAATATGCAGAAACTTTTTTCTGAAAATCAGTTGAAAACGAAAGTTAATTTTATAATACATGAAACATCAATGTGTATTGGTCAGCGTTCAAACTGTTTGATGAAAAAAAACGGGGTTTTGACAGGTTTTATAACCTAATGTGGTATAATACACAGGATAATTGTATCGTTGGACTTGATTGGGCCATGAAATACAAACGCAGACAGTGTTTATTTTTGTACGATACATCTTATGATAGCAATTAGCGACCCTTATCATAAAAACACCATGGTGTGAATGCCTGATAAAATCTATAATTTGCCGATAAATCGCTGATAAGGTGTCAAAAACAACACTGGAGCAATTGAGTAGTAGCAGTGGGTTGTTAATTGGGGGCAATAAAGGGATTAGCGATGGTAAGTTTTAGCCAGACAGAGCTTGAATACCAAATTTTATTGGGAACTTATAGACCTTACATCGTTATTTACGAATGTCAGGACAAATCGTCTCATATCGGGATGCCGGGACAAAGGGCCCAAAAGCAGGACTGTCCCGCCGAGATCGGGACGTCTGGCATGTATGGCACTATATTAAAGAAGCAAAATAATACTCCTGACTCTGCAAAATACAGGTCCCAGGTTCGATCCCCAAGGCAGACAGCTTTTTTGTATATACCTTTTTTCTTGTTTAATATATATTTAAAACTATTACAAATTTTTCAGTTTTGTTAGTATATTCATTTATTTTATGATGTTTCTCAAAAATCCAAAAATTGTGAACAAGTCCCTTTAATTCTTCTAATTGTATTTCACCTTAGTCATGCTTAATTTTGAGGATTGACTGTGAAACTGTCATATCTGATATAGAAATGTAATGCAACAGTTTTACTCCCACATGGCTCAAAACCATTAATCATCATATTCTTTTCCCAGTGTACTACCTGTATATCGAGGCCTCTGCCCCCAGACAACTCGGCGATCTCGTGCCTATTACCACCAAGAACTTCCCGAACACTCCTACTGGTACATTCTGTCTCTCCTTCCGGTACCACATGTACGGAAGCAACATCGGCTCCCTTAACGTCTTCCTTCAAGATGGCAGAAGCATAATCAACGTTTTTAATCGCACAGGAAATCAAGTGAACTTCTAGCTGTATCGATCAGTGACCGTTAATCCAATATCGCCACAATTTTCTGTAAGCTTTTAACTTAATTTGTATTCACATTTAGATCCATACATGTTATAGAAAATGATCTTGCATCTTTACAATTTAAACCACTAGACACGGAGAACTGTTGTGCTATTAAGTTATTGTCACAAGCTAAAACATAATTATTTAAAGAATTAAACATAAAAGTGCATGTTCTTGATTTGAAATTTTGTTATGGAAATAAAAAACAAAGAGAAATATTATTTGTTTCTAATATATTTTTACATTTTGATGTATTTGCAGTAAAAAAAGACAGGAATAATTATGTAAAGATGTATAGATATTTTAGATGTAAATTGTAATTTCATTCTTCTATATTTGTTACTAAGTTAACAAATATGTTGTTAGAATCAACATTGTACAATTTTGTATCGCAAATTGTTTGGTAAGGAACTGTAGGAAACGGTTATCAAGGGGACATTGCCATCGATGATGTCATGGTCATGCCAGGAACGTGCTGTACCCCAGCAACTGCAACTTTGAGGTGGACACCTACGGTTGGACGAACACCAATGCGGATGATTTTGATTGGCTGAGAAGTGCAGGTAAAACTTTGACGGCAGGAACAGGGCCATCTGTTGACCACACATCAAATTCCGATGCAGGTAGTGACTTCACATCAGTTGATTAATCATTAGGATTCTGTTTTTTTTATGTCGGAAGAATTTAATTATAACTTTTTTAATTTAAACCTTGAATAATATTTATAGACTGCTAAAATATTATTATTTTATTAGATAAAACTAAAAAGTTGCATATAAAGCAGACTTTAGAAATACATTTTCATTTTTATGCCCCTGATATATAAGGGTGGCATATAGTGATCACACTGTCCATCCGTCTGTCTGTCTGTCCTTCGGAAATTCTGTCACACTTGCGTTTAGGTTTCGAAAAATGGTCATAACTTTTGCAATATTGATGATAGCAACTTGATATTTGGCATGCATGTGTATCTCATGGAGCTGCACATTTTGAGTGGTGATAGGTCAAGGTCATCCTTCAAGGTAAAAGACACAGTAGGGGGCATTGTGTTTCTGACAAACACATCTCTTGTTCGGTTAAGAAAACAAACAGACATGTATTTCCATATATGCCTAACAGTTAAACAACAACAGACAATGTCAAATATGAAAAACACAGCAGATACTTTTGGTTTTAACAACCAATTCTAAAATTATCTTACTACCCAATACAAAAAGTAGTTTCAATCCTGAGAGAGGTATAATAATGTTTTTGATGCTGCCTAAAAGGGGAGAGCATATAGTTGCCTATTTTGTGCCTGTCCGAATTTTGATAAAATTGACTTTTTATGCCCCCTTTCGAAGAAAAGGGGGTATATAGTTTTCGCACTGTCCGTCGGTCGGTCAGTCGGTCGGTCAGTCGGTCGGTCAGTCGGTCGGTCAGTCTGTTACACTTTTCGTGTCTGCTCTCTAATTCAAAAAGTTTTCATTCGATCTTTACCAAACTTGGTCAGAAGTTGTATCTAGACAATATCTAGGTCGAGTTCGAATATGGGTCATGCCGGGTCAAAAACTAGGTCACGGGGTCACTAAGTGCATTTTAAGGATTTAGCATTGTGTCAGCTCTCTTATTGAAGAAGTTTTCATCCGATCTTCACCAAATTTGGTCAGAAGTTGTGTCTAAATGATTTCTAGGTCATGTTTAAATATGGTTCATGTCAGGTCAAAAACTATGTCATGAGGTGCCGGGTCAAAAACTAGGTCACGTAGTCACTTAGTGCATTTTAAGGATTTAGCATGGTGTCAGCTCTCTTATTGAAGTAGTTTTTATCCGATCTTCACCAATGATTTCTAGGTCATGTTTAAATATGGGTCATGTCAGGTCAAAAACTATGTCATGGGGTGCCGGGTCAAAAACTAGGTAACGTAGTCACTTAGTGCATTTTAAGGATTTAGCATGGTGTCAGCTCTCTTATTGTTTTGAGTTATTAAACATGTGTGTTATATTCGTCAAGGTCAAGGTCAAAGGTCAAAAAACAAAATCCAACAAGCTTTAAAGGGAGATAATTTCTATACTTGCCAAATGATAAATATTTTTGTTATTTCAAAGCTGTGCAGTAGGGGGCATTGTGTTTCTGACAAACACATCTCTTGTTCCGTTTGTCATGTCATTCCACTCCAGCGAGTTTGATGGGAGTTATTACCCCTTTGAAATATTAATTGTTTCCCCACAATAAACCCATTTATCGACAAAGCATATCAAATGGGAGCATCCATCAGTTTCACTGATATTCTTGTTTTAAAAGTTGTCATTTCTACATATTTCATTTTTTTTTTAAATCATATAAGAATTTAAAAGAAAATTATATCAGACTGTTTCCATGTTACTGAAGACCCAATTAAAGCTTTCCCGCTCAGAAGCAAAGTGAAAATAGCTATATGCAACCACCATAAAACCAGTAACTCGCAGTCTGTTCATGTTTTATGCTGTTTGCTGCTCATCAGTACCTTATGGTTGGAAATGAAGCCTTTAAAACTTGAATCTATTAAATAAGTTTTTTAATTCAATTTGATTTTCTAAGGGACTACAACTGGGTCAAAATGCTTATCTGAGTGGTAAATGGTTAACACACCAGAATCTTGAGTTCAATTGTCTGCTCACTTGTCTACTAGCAGGTTTCTGCATGTTCGTGTCTGCTCTGGGACGAAATGCGGGCCAGCACACCTTGTTCTACAGTCAGTACTTCCAGCCGACCACCGCCACCTGTATTTCCTTCTGGTACTTCATGTACGGACTAGGTCAGTCAATGTTGATTAAATTGAGCCTCTTTTAAGGAAAACTGGGCTTAATGCATGTGCGTAAAGTGTCGTCCCAGATTAGCCTGTGAAGTCTGCACAGGCAAATCAGGGACAACACTTTCTGTCTAGACTGTATTTGGTTTAGAAGAGACTTCCTGTAAACGAAAAATTGCATAAAAGCAGAGTCGTCCCAGATTGGCCTGTGTGGACTGCACGGGCTAATCTTGGATGACATTTTATGCACATGCATTTAAATCCAGTTTTCCCAGAACCCAGCTCAGTTGATAGAATATTTGCATGTTTATGTCACAATTTCTTAAGGTGTCTGTTTAATATGTTATGCATGGACAAGGTGACTTTGCATCTCGAAATTGTGTTGCAAAAATGATGTGAGCACAATTGAGCACAGGTACCTTTCCCTAATTTAGCGATATCAGTTTCTGAAATCTTGTTTTTCTTGGTTGATATGTATCTTTATTTCTAAAATTCACAATTACACATACATTTTTTTTTTTTTTTTTTTAATTCTCCAAATACAGAATGGTGACACTCAATTTTTATACAAAATATTACTTTAAATTCAATAATCAAACGACGGTTGAATGTATAGTACCAGCTGACATTATTGGACAAAATTATAACTAAAAATTAAAACAATGTTTTGAAAAAGTTTTGTGCCACTGTTACAGGAGTAGGGACACTGCATCTGTACCAACCGACATCGGTCAACTCCTCGCTGCTGTGGCAGGTGACCGGTGACCAAGGTAACAGCTGGGCCAACGTGCAAATCACCATCAACAGCACCACCAACTGGCAGGTCCGTTTAGCACCATACTTCAAGGCATGTTTTATCAAATGTTTGAACTTGTTTTCTGTTTAATGCAAAAGTTATGGGTTTTTATTATCTACATTTGATTACATATTGTTTGACTGACCCATTGCACAGCCTAATTATTGGGTGAAATTACATCATCAATCCAAAATGATGTCACATCAGTAAACTCTTTTTCTCTCAATTCTAAAATGATGTCACTTTGGTTAACCCTTTTGCTCTCAATCTTAAATGATGTCAAATTGGTAAACTCTATTTTTCTAAATCTAAAATGATGTTAGATTGGTAAACTCAATAGCACTATGGTAAACCCTTTTTCTTTCATTCTAAAATGTCAGTTTGGTAAACTCTTTTTCTCTCGATCAAAAATAATGTCACTATAGTAAACTCTATTTCTCTCAATCTAAAATGAAGAGACGTTGGGAAACTCTATTTCTCTCAATTTAAAATGATGTCACATTGGTAAACTCTATTTCTCTCAATTTAAAATGATATCACATTGGTAAACTCTATTTCTCTCAATCTAAAATGGTGTCACATTGGTAAACTCTATTTCTCTCAATTTAAAATAATGTCACATTGGTAAACTCTATTTCTCTCAATCTAAAATGATGTCACATTGGTTAAGTCTATTTCTCTCAATTTAAAATGATGTCACATTGGTAAACTCTATTTCTCTCAATCTAAAATGATGTCACATTGCTAAACTCTATTTCTCTCAATCTAAAGTGATATTACACTGGTAAACGCTATTTGTCTTATCTAAAATGATGTTACAAATTGGTAAACTCTATTTCTCTCAATCTAAAATGATTTCACATAAGTTAACTCTATTACTCTCAATCTAACATGATGTTACATTGGTAAATTCTATTTCTCTCAATCTAAAATGATGTCACGTTAATAAACTTTATTTTTTTTTCAATCTAAAATGATGTCACATTGGTAAACTCTATCTCTCTCAATCTAAAATGATGTCACATTGGTAAACTCTATTTCTCTCAATCTCAAATGATGTCACATGGGTAAACCCTATGGCTCTAAATTTAAAATGACATAATATTGGTAATTGGAGCCAATCGGATGGTAAGCTCTATATAATGTCTCAATATTTCCTTATTTCTATATGACATTTGATGGCTAAATTGGAACAGGTATCCAAGGAGACATTGATATCGATGACATCATCTTCATTTCAGGAAAGTGCACGGGTGTAATACCAACATTTGCCCCCTTACCATTCAGTACTCAACCAGCCCCTACCTACCATTTGTACACAGACAAATGAGCCCTGCTCTTGAAAAACAGGGTTTTATGCTTGTGCCTAAAGTGTTGTCCCAGATTATCCTGTGCAGTCCTCATAGGCTAATCAGGGACGACACTTTCCGCTTTAATTGAATTTTTTGTTTAAAGAAAGTATATATATATCGAAACTCCAGTTTAGGCAAAAAGTGTTCTCCCTGATTAGCCTGTGTAGACTGAACAGTCTAATCTGGGAGGACAATTTACACAAATGAATTAAACCCTGTTTTCCCAGAGCGTAGCTGAAATGATTCTTTTATGATTTGAGTCTTCACTTCAAACAATTTGTGTTGGTCCATATGGCATCAAAATGACAATATGACTGTTTTTAACTTTTTCTTACCGTAAATAGACAGGTTTACTGGATAAAAAGAAGACTTAATGTATACAGCATCATAAAATTGATTTTTTTTTAATTACATATAACATTTATAATTTATAAACTCTTTCTATTTAGCCTATCTTTTTTTTAAATTTTTTTATTTTGAAAAACATCAGTGGTTACTGGTAGTTTATTTGTTGAAATATACTTTAAATGTTTCTGCAAATTCAGCCCTGTCGACCTACGACTGACTTTGAGACTGGCGCCACCCCCACTTGTAGCTGGACCCAGGACACGTCTGACCTGTTTGACTGGTCACCTAAACAGGGCATAACCGGCTCTCTGGACACTGGACCAACATTTGACCACTCCCTGCAAAACCAGAACGGTAATTTGGTTCTGTTATACTTTGCCTGCTCTTTTTGTTGTGGTTAAAAAAATGAACATGGTACATTTGTTATATCAAAACTAACCCTTTGCATGCTGGGAAATTTGTCGTCTGCTAAAATGTTGTCTGCTAAATTTCTAAAATTAGCATTTTCTTCGATTTTTTTTCAAAGAATACTATCAGAATAGCAAACAGTTTGGATCCTGATGAGACGCCACATTCTGTGGCGTCTCATCTGGATCCAAATTGTTTGCAAAGGCCTTCAAAATCCGGTTCCAGCGCTCAAAGGGCTAAGGCAGTTGTCAATTTAGCTAGAATGGTTCCAGGGCCTGTATTCACCAACCAATTTTTTTACTTAAGTCTAATGAATTTAGAATTTTTCTTAAATTTGTATTGTTCTAAATATTCTTTATTGTTAAGTCAAACTTGACAATTCAATTTTCATCATTCTTCATATAGAAAAGTGTTCTTAAAACATAATCACCATTGATAGCCTGCATCTATTCAAATTCTCAAGTTAAATTTATTGGTTCTTAATCTGTTCTTTATTCTTAAATCTTAAGAAATGGTTGGTGAATAGAATACGGGCCAACGCGTTCATTTATTTTCACTGTTAGTCCCCTACTGGTGTATTCCGATTGATCAAAAATGTATTGATGAGGTCTGAACATCATCCATTAACTTTGCAAAAAAAAAACAAAAAAAAAACAACAATTTGTATGTAAATCTGTTTTATGCTAGGCCACTACATCTACATCGAGGCCTCGGGTCGTCGCCCCAACGACACCCCCCGTCTCTTCAGCCAGTCTGTACCACTTACTACGGGGGAAAAGTGCCTGAAGTTCTGGTACCACATGTGCGGCTCAGACATCTATCAGCTGAACGTCTACGCTAAACTAGGTATGTGGTTATGTCTGTCTAATCCTTCTATATGTGGACCGCACAGGCTATCTTGGGACGACACTTTACGCACATGCATTTAGTCCCGTTTTAATAGAGCATGACACATCTATCTTTCCATCCCCATCTTTTACCCACAATGAATGAATGGGAGGTGGCAGTCTGACCCAGGGGCATTTGACTAATTCCCCACAGTTGGAGATGGTTCATGTATAAATAGCCCGGGGAAGATGAATGTTGGAGCATTAACCCTTTGAGCGCTGGAACCGGATTTTGAAGGCCTTTGCAAACAGTTTGGATCCAGATGAGACGCCACAGAACGTGGCGTCTCATCAGGATCCAAACTGTTTGCTATTCTAATAGTGGTCTTTGAAAAAAAGTGAAGAAAATGATGATTTTAGAAATTCAGCAGAAGACATTTTAGCAGACGACAAATTTCCCAGCATGCAAAGGGTTAACCCTCTTTTGCTCAGATGCGCATTTTGACCCATTTGTAGTCCCTTAGAAAATTAAATTAAATAAAAGACCTTTCTTAATAGATTCAAGATTTAAAGGCTTCATTACCAACCCTTTGAGCAGCAAACAGCATTAAACCTGAACAGACTGCGAGTAACTTGCTGGTTGCGTATAGCCATTTTAACTTTGCTTCTGAGCGGAAAAGATATGCAATCTGAGCAAAGGATATTTCACGGTACTCGTAATTTATCTTTAGGCATGTGATAAAATATTTCATCTTTTTGGAATTACTTTTTGTTAAAAATCTCTTTTATGCCAACCTCTTTCTCTAATTGTTGAAATAGTATCAGATAGTTCAAAACGTCATGTATAAATAGCATGTTTCCTATATTGAAAACAATAATTCTAAAGCATTTCAATATGTTACTGAATATTTACATTTCTACAAGTATCAATACTTTAAAAGATTAGTAATGAGATTATGATTTTTTTAAGAAAGTCCCTTTGTGTTCAATTTATGATCTGCAAACAAATGTGGAAAATCTTTGAGGCTTTTTTGTCTAAATGCAATGTATGTTAATAATCAGATATGTCAAGCATTATAAACGCTAGTTATTTCAAATTCCCAGAGACTTTTTAGATTCATTTAAATCAGCTGTATGACAAAAGCATCAAGCTTTTTTATTTTAGCATGTGAAAACCAGGCGAAATGCATGTGCTTGAAGTGTCGTCCCGTCCGCTGGTCAAGGACAACACTTTCTGCTTTTATGGTATTTTATATTTAAAGGAAGTCTCTTCTTAGAAAAAATCCAGTTTAGGCAGAAAATGTCGTCCCAGATTAGCCTGTGTGGACTGGACACTTTACAACCCCATTTTCCCAGAGCAAAGCTAATTTTTTTATTTGCATGTTCAAAGGGTCCAACCTTGGCAGCATTCTGTGGCGCAAGATGGAAACACAAGGCAACCAATGGACATTCACCAGTGTCTACATCACTCCCAAGACTTTGACCCCTCCCCAGCAGGGAACCGTCAATGTTAATGTAAGTAAACGAAGGGCACCATCAATGTTAATGTAATTGGAGATTCATCAGTGTCTATATCACTCCCAAGACTATGACCCCTCCCCAGCATGGAACCGTCAATGTTAATGTAAGTAAACGCAGGGCACCATCAATGTTAATTTAAGTGGAGATTCACCAGTGTCTACATCACTCCCAAGACTATGACCCCTCCCCAGCAGGGGACAGTAAATGTTAATGTAAGTAAACGCAGGGCACCATCAATGTTAATGTCTGTATACAATCTTAATTCATGCATGAAGTAAAATTTCATCAGTTACATGGACAATGATGTAGTTGTTACATAAAATCCTTTTTGCACAAACCAATATTGGTGCACCCCTTGAAAAACTTGATTTTATTTCGCAATTTCCAAGACAGATGCTAAAATTTACGAAAAATGGACAGCTCTTTGGAGTCCTCGAACTTCCTGTTCCGGAGATCCTCCACTGGTAATTATAGCCAATACAGATATTTAGGTTTGTATAATGGTAAAAAAAATTAAATTAATTATTTGTTGTTGGAATAAGCAAACAACTAAATGATGTATGTTATATTATTTAAAATAACTGTATTTTAGAAGAAAACTATACAAATTCTAATTGTTTGTTTCATCAGTTTGTTATTGAAGGGGTTGTGGGCAAGAGTTACCATGGTGAAATCACCATTGATGATTGTTACTGTCAATGATGGCCTCTGCCCGCCAACAAGTAGGTGGTCAAAACGGAGTTTTTTTTATGCGGTTTTGTTTTAATACTTTATTTAATTTTCTTAAAAATTGGAAAAACAGGTATTTGAAATAACACGCCGGGTAGGCGGATACTTTGATGACGGATTGCACTTCGATAACAGAGAACAACAAACGCCACGCGCCAGAGGTAAGTTCCTCAGTTTTTTTTTAAAGTTATATACTTATGATTAGTTTTTAAGACAAGACACATGGTCGAGTTGATAAATGGTGTATCCTTTTGTATTGGGAAGACAACATTTCACTGAAGAATGGTACATTTTTACCCCAAAAATAGAAAATTCGGTCAGAAAACAGCATACACTGGGTGAACAGTATCCGTTTTAACGAAATAAAATTACTAAGACATATTGCATGAAATTGTTTGCTATTCCAGCATGTAGAGTAATCACTGTGCTTCAAATACTGTAATTTTGATAGTATTAAATGAAATATAAATAACGATTGAGCATGTTTAATAGGTGGTAAACATAAATTTGCTGGCACTTTGATTACCGATAAAGGGCACTTCATCTTACGGAGACTTTTAACAAATTGGGCACTATGATAACCAAGTTGTATCTTCTACCTGAAATGCATTTATGTATGTTTTGGATTTTCAATATTCCCTTTTTTAGCATGGAATGACGGGGTATATTGTTTTTGGCCTGTCTGTGTGTCAAGGTCATCCTTCAAGGTCAAAGGTCAAAAATAAAATAAAAAATCAAAGCGGCGCATTTGGGGGCATTTGTTTCTGACAAACACATCTCTTGTTTAACATTATTATAAATCTTTATACCTAAAACAATATTTTGCATTTGAAACAGAATTTGAGAGAAAATTGTGAAAGTGTGAGAACATGCGTATGATGAGCCATTAACATTTAGTTTCTCAAACTAATTGTATACATATATTAAAGAAAATAACGCAAATGTCTTATCATTTTAAAACTATTCTGTGCCTAAACGCAATATGTAAAATTCTGGAGGTGATCATAAGTTATGTTATATATCTGATGTTAAGAAATAAAAAAATGTTACAGTGATTTTTGCTTTTATTTAACAATGAACACTTTAACGGATAACAATTATAAATTGACAACATCCAATGACCCTCGATTACTCTCTTCATTTGAAATATACACAGGTGCTGTATGAGCAACTTTGAAAACGAACCAACCAGCTAACACCAATCAGTGAATGTTGATCACAAATAGTAACCTATAATTATGAAATAATATGTGCGATGATCATCATCTGCTGAGCAATTTAACAAATAAATAACAATATAGTTTGTAAAAATTAAGGTAAACAACATTTAATAACCCGAGACTGCATTTTAAACTTTGAATATACTTATAATTCTTATATGGTCTATGGTTTTAACATTAAAGTCAACACGTGGTTACGGTAATCTGCTCTTAAATTTCAAAATTCAAACAAGGAATGTGTATGTATATTCCATATTATAAATAAACTCAAGTCTCATAAAAAAAACGTTATTTACGTATAGCACACGAAAAACCTTCAATAATTTAAAATGTGGTATCTGCCTGTATTTTTTGCACACACTTTTTTTACATTAAAACAATAACTTTCACTCAAACGATTATGTTATAGCTGTTTTGGACAATTCACGCAAATCAATCGCCTATATTTAAGCATCTCCAGAAAAAAAAATGAAGATAATACTGCTACAGAATATTTGTTCATTACGAACACTTATTCTCTATTTTATTTTCTTCTTAAAGTAACAATAGACTTGGTGAGAATGATGCAAATACAAAACTGCCGCTACTTGCATAAACATGGGCATTAATAATTAAGAAGACTATCTAGTATATAAACACTGATGAAAAAAGCGATTGAGACTTAAGCATGCGGTATACACGTGTCTTCATGATTGTCACATCTGGTTTTGAAAATAAATACAAAATGAAAAAAGCAGAAACAATACAATCGTGCTAAGTTATATTTAAACCTTATCTCAATAAAATCAATGTTATCATGCTGATGTTAATCTCTGGGATTAAGCACAGTGATTATTTGTGACATGCTATCTAATATATAATAAATGGCCGTAATACCTTCATTAGGACATAAAGATACATGCTTTAGATCAACCGTTTCGCTACAAAGAACGTGATTTAAAAATGTTTAAGCTCATGTACTATGCGCAGATCCGGCGGTCGGGTGACTCGAAAACTGGAAAATATATGGTCATATAGACTATACTCATTAGACATATCGAATTTGTTTCACATTTATACAAAATCATAATCATATTCAAGAGGGATAAGAAAATGTTTCGGTAATTTGTTTATAATTTAAGTACATATACATTTTTATTTATTGCCTGCTGACTATAACAGTATTCCATAGCGATTTCTGCTTTTTTGATTCACTAAAAAGAGTGTGTTATATCTGGAAAAAGTGTCCAGTAATTGGGAATGAAAGTGCCATTGTCATTGAGATGATCGGTAAACGAAGTGCCCATGAAAAATTTGCATGTGATTCTTAAATCATTTGAATTTCCTCAAATACGTAAGTAAACTAAAATGTAACATGTTGTAACATTAATGGACATATTGATCTTTTATTTCAAATAGTAATAACGTTCTTGTTTTATTTCCAAGTATTTTTATTTTGTTAAAATATGTACTGATCATCCAATTCATGCTGATTATCAATGGAATTTTATCGCTTTTTGTTATGATTCACCGTTTTTCCGCGAATTTCTTTCTTCGCAATACGAAGTGCTATACCATTAATCACCCAAACAATGTTCCTTGGCTGAAAACCAAAGGAACAGAACATACATGCAAAAAAGATGAGGAATTCAACTCTCGCGCATGGCCTTTGTTGTTCTTGGTCATCGAAGTGCCATCCGTCATCAAAGTATGCGCATACCCGGCGTGAATAAGTTGTAGAGAGATTGTATCATTTGACTTAAATTTTTTGAACAGATGGGCTATAAAATGAATGTTGAACTTGTTCCTTTTTCATAATGATACGAAACATTCATTTTTAAAGTCCTGGGGTCATAAAACAGGACTTTGTAATTTTAACTTGCAGTTTGTTTAGATATAATTAATATATGTGATTCCAAATGTATTTTAATTGTGAATGATAAATTGATAATTAAGAAACAATAATCACATATTTGAGGTAAACCCCAAAATAACAAAATGTGTATGTTTCTTATGTGGTTCCTTCATAAATGACTGCGACTTTGAATCCCCAACCATATGTGGCTACACACAGTCCCAGAGCGACAATTTCGACCAGAGCGTTTCGGTCGACAAGTACATCGGGTACAGGACCGTCTATAGATCACACCTACAGCACAAATACAGGTGTTTTATTAATCCTTAGTAGTAAAATGAGCCTTGGTCTGCGAAAACTGCAGGGCCTAAGACATATGCATAAAGTGTCGTCCCAGATCAGCCTGTGCAGTCGGCACAGGCTAATCAGGGACAACATTTTCAGCCTAAACTTGATTTTAGTTAAGAAGAGACTTCCTTTAAACCAAAAATTTCATGAAAGCGGAAAGTGTTGTCCATGATTAGCCTGTGTGGACTGCACAGGCTAATCTGGGACGACACTTAACGCACATGAATAAAGCCCACGTTACCCAGAATGAGGCTCAAAAATAAAAAAATACCAGTAAGTAAAATGTATAATATTTTGCCAAAATGGTACTTATATCATTTTGTAAAGTCATATTGCAAGAGAGACCTCAAGCACAATTCTTATTGACACTACCAAATTGACTGACACAAGTTCTCAGAACTCCATACTTGGGATATATCCCATTTATTGTATACCTTTTCAATATATAACTATTTCAAAATTAAAAATCAAATCACTAGTTTGCCATGACAATGACAATCAAAGTAACTCTTGCATGTACATGTTAAGTAAACAATGGTTTTTGTAAGATCAAAGCTCATGGCTAAATGATTGTATTGATGCAAAAAAGATGTCCTGCTACTAGATTGATACTGAAACAAAAAGCATCAAAGCAAATAGGGCTTCTTGTATTTGATTTTAATACAATTTGTATTGGTAAAAGAAAAGCTATATGTATATAATAAATCCTTTCATTCTTCACTGTGATGTAGATGTTTTTCTGATGTAAATGATATGCAATGGCATAAAATAAAAAATACATATTATGTATTTTCTAAGTATTTCTGGTTTTAACTTAATCTTACCATCATTCGGTTATTTCTTTCATCATAGACCATTATTTACATACACCATCAAGATATTGTAGCCTGTTTTTATGATGTGATTGCTTAATTCAATATATTTTGTAATTTCTGCCATTGTTTTTTTTTTGTGTTAACATTCCATCATTCATCATTGGCTACATTATGTACATGGAGACATTGTTGGCTGTTGTAATTTTGTGATTGTTTTTTTTTTATTTAATTTGCTTAATACTGCAAAATATTTTAGTTTTGACAAAACCTATCAATTTGTACAATGTTCCTTTCATCGCAGGCTACTACATGTACATTGAGACATCAGCACCCACAAGAACGGGCAACAAAGCCCAGCTGATAAGCCCTGGCCACCCACCGACCGTGGGACGCTGCCTCAACTTCTGCTACCACATGCTGGGTACCGGCATCGGGACCCTGATCGTCTACAAGCGCCAGCAGAACCAGAAAGGGTCAGCTATTTGGTCCACCTCGGGCAACAAGGGAGATCGGTGGAATATCGCACAAGTCACTTTGAACAGTAACCTCCCTTTCTAGGTGAGCTCATGCTTCTCACCATTATAGTGTAGAGTAAAAAAATAAAATGGAAATGAAAACAGTGTCTGTAAAATTGTGAACCTATTAAATTCATTGTCCGATTCTATGACACAACTATCTTGTTAAACATTTTAATTGTATTACATAATCCAGATATTAGTGTACTTAACAATATAATTACCTAGCAATTTGATAATTAGTAATTATCAAATAAAATACTGTTGCCATTATTGACGACAAATGTGTTTAAGAATTTCTTAAAACTGAACATTAGACTGAATATGCATGAATCACATGATTGTTCAATATGAGCACATCGGGTAATTCTCTCTACCATTTGCTCCACCTTTGTTCTCTGTAAAAGATTTAAAAGGCAGAGCACTGCACATGCTGTAACATAATTGGACGATTGCCATTGAGTAAAAACAGGCTATTGGTTAAGCATGGTGATCGCTAGATAATGGAGGCCAAATTGTTTACGAGAAAGGCTTTGTTTATGGCTTCTTGACAGGAAACGTCTCTACTTTGATGATGCAAACTGTAATTCACTCAGATTGGGAATTTGTGTAATGCTTCCTTGTACTAATGCACTTGACTCTTTGTTTACAATTTAACATTAAAAAAAAAAAAAAAAAAAAATCAGGTTTGCAACCTATGATAATATTTAATGGTAATTATCATTTAAAAGATGACATTTTGTGTTATAAATCAACACACTATCTTTTCAACAACCATTACCCCGACGCTATGAGGAAGATCTTAATAGATTTTTTTTTTCATGAACTGCCTCAAAAGTCGTGTCTATAATTTTCATCGATTTTTTAAGGAAACAAAATGTCCATAAGAGACGATTGCTGCAAACTTTAATTATGCCCCCGAAGGTGGGCATATAGTGATCGCACTGTCCGTCTGTCTGTCTGTCCGTCTGAAATTCCATCACACTTTGGGTTTAGGTTTCGAAAAAAGTGGAAGAACACTTTGCGTTTAGGTTTAGAAAAATCTGGAAAAAGGGGGCTTATGTCATCCTGTGGTGACAAGCCTTGTTTTTGTAATGTTTTGGGGGAATGAGGCATAAAGGATTACAACAATTCCATAAAATTCAATTATTGGTAACACTGTCTTTCTGTACAAAATTATTTCCATGTATTGCATCATTTCATGATTTGAAAATAATAATCATTGACATTGATAATATATTAATTGGATAAAAAGAAAAAGAAGTTTGTCGAAAATAGACCGACGAATCAAATTAGATTAAAAACAAACAATTTGTTTGGTAACAAGAAATAGAAGCGAAATTTTAATGGAAAATTTAAATTATCTGCAGCTTGCAAACAAACTTTACCTAAGCTTTATTTTAGGCCATTATTCAGTACAACACGTATGAAACAACAGTAGCTTCCCATTGATTGAGAAAATTGTGTTGGCCCAGCATTTAGGATTCTGCGAAGATTTCTGGATGGCAGAATGCTTGCAATTCTCGGCAAATGGTTCAAGAAATGTTGGAGACTGATTTGGTTAGTAATTTGGAGATTTGCATACTATATAAAGATTAAAGAAGTATTTATGACATTTCATAGTTTGTAAGGCAATAAAAAAAAAAGAGTTTTATACATATTAAAGGGACTTGTTTACAGCATGGCAAAAGGTCAATTTTCAAAAAAAATGTCATAGATTCGAAAAATAATGTATACATGCAGACATTCAGACAAACAAAATGACATTTCTTAGGATGAAAAAGAGCAAAAATGTATCCTACTAACATAACAGTTAAAATACCATCTGATTCAACAGTTTCCGTGGTAGCTAGTTAGCTTTTGCTTCTGAATGTCCTATGTATGAACCCCAGGGTAGACAAACTATTTTATTTTACATTTTTACTTGTTATTATTATTACTTAAAAAGCATCTAGATATTATTGTTTCTGTTAGTAAATTAATTTTATTACATTGTTAAAAATTACTTAAATATGTGAACAAGTCCCTTTAAGCCGATGGGGATTTGAGATGGAGTGGTGCATAACCAAATAGCCTGTATCAGAATGACACATAGTTGATTCTGGTGGAACAAATGCATTAAAATAAATTAAATAAAGTTAATTCTGGCTACCAGTCTTTATATCTGCTGGTCATATGCATTTAATTGCTTCATAACTAGTAATTGGGGACATTTTCTTTGTAAAAAAGGTAACTTTCATCTGGGCAATTTTTTATGTTTAAAGACAATGATTCTGTGTTTGCAATTTCAGATTAAGTTTATTTACAAAGTCTTAAACTACAAAATTGCTTAAGTTTTTTTGAGAACCTCATTTTCTTTTAAGCTCTGACAGGCTGCTCTGTTGATAAATTTTTAGCTCACCTGAGCACAACGTGCTTTTGTGATCGCCTTTGTCCGTTGTGTTTCGTCCTTTGTGCGTCATCAACATTTACCTTGTTTACACTATAGAGGCCACATTTATCGTCCAATCTTCATGAAACTTGGTCAGAACAAGTGTCATATTGATATCTTGGACGAGTTCGAAAATGGTTCTGGTTGGTTGAAAAACATGGCCACCAGGGGGGCGGGGCAGTTTTCCTTATATGGCTATAGTAAAACCTTGTTAACTCTCTAGAAGTCACATTTATTGTCCAATCTTCCTGATACTTAGTCAGAACATTTGTTCTAATGATATCTCAAATGAGTTAGAAAATGGTTCCGGTCTGTTGAAAAACATGTCCCCCAGGGGGCGGGGTATTTTTTATTATATGGCTATAGTAAAACCTTGTTAACACTCTAGAAGTCACAGTTTAGTCCAATTATCATGAAACTTGGTCAGAACATTTGTTCTAATAACATCTGGGCTGAGTTCTCAAATAGTTCCGGTCCGTTGAAAAACATGGCCGCTTGTAGGCGGGGCATTTTACCTTATATGACTATAGCAAAACCTTGTTAACACTCTAGAAGTCACATTTAATGTCCAATTTTTATAAAACCTGGTCAGAACATTCGTTCTAATGATAGCTCGGCTGAATTAGAAAATTGTTATGGTTCGTTGCAAAAACATGCGGACCAGGGGGCTGGACATTTTTCCTTATGGCTATTGTGAAACCTTGTTAATACTCTAGAAGTCACATTTTTGGTGCAATCTAAATGAAACTTAGTCAGTACACTTGTTCTAATGACTTCTTGGTCGAGTTCGAAAATTCTTCTAGTTTGTTGAAAACATTGGCCACGGGAGGGGGAGGGGCAGGACAGTTTCCTTATATGGCTATATTGAAAACTTGTGGATGCTATATTAGCCACATTTATTGGCCAATCTTCATGAAACTTGGTCAGAACATTTGTCCCAATGAAATCTTGGCTGAGATTGAAACTGGGTCATGTGAGCTCAAAAACAAGGTCACTAGGTCAAATTACAAAACACATGTTAATACTCCAGAAGTTATTTTTTTGGTCCAATCTTTATGAATCAGCTCGCACTTTTTCAGAATAGTCTAGTTCCTTTGGGTCTCAGGTGAACGCCTTAAGGCCCATGGCCCTCTTGTTGGAGTTGGTGATTCTCAGCAACCAGTTGGTCAGCGGAGAAATACCGTTTAGCATGAAGTTGCAGGTATTATTTGGAAAGCCTGATTAGGATAATATTCAAAACATTCCTTATAACTTCTAGTTGGGCAACACAATGTTGTTTGAATACAGTAATTACTCTAAGTTTTCGGACACTTAAAAATAATAAAAATTTATCGAAAATTTAGATACAAAAAAAAATCAAAACATACAGGTGTCGGAAAATATAGAGACAACAAGCATTTGTTCGAAAATTTAGAGACACACTAAAAAAATTGCTTAGACAATCGGATATGGGTATGCAATGTGTATAGTGTCAATTGTTTCAACTTATAATGGCATGTGCTTGTAAAATACCACACAGTATTGTATAAAATACTGTTATACATTTTAATATGTTTTACTTTAAGCTGTTGGGTTAAACCATTGTCTATTAGAGTAACACTGGGTTATATCGGACACATGGGGTTTATCGGACGACGCAAGAAAATCCTAAATACACGTATCGATCAGCTGTACTATACTCTATTGGTAGTTGTTTACCTCATTGACAAAACAATATTTGCAATTTGTAAAAGGTTATTTGATTGGTTTACAATATGTATCGACAATTTTGATTGGAAGAGATTAATTTTCTAAGAGTGGCGTCCCTTCCGTGACCTGATCAAAAAACATGGCGCGAAATTCAAAAAGTCAAGTTCAAAGACATCTTTTAAGTCATTATAGTGAATTGCATATAAAGTGTATTTAACTTGTAATAGAAAAGAAAATTGGATAAATCGTCATAAATATTGAAAAATAAAAGTGTCCGAATATCCCCTGGTGTAACTGTATTAAAGTTTTGTCGCCGGGGTTTATCGGACACATATTACATATTGACCAACCTAGATATTTACAAAAAGTTGTTATGGTCCGCATGTTTTATCGGAAGGGTCGGGTGCATTTAAAAATTCTTTTTAAGGCCTTCTCAGTACTTTTTGTCACGTTTCTCTTCTGAGAGAACTTGCGCGAGTCCATCACAGTAACGGCCTGTATCAATGCGGCTGGGTCAGACGTCCCACTGAAGCAAGACACGTAAATCTGTAAATGCTTTCAATGTGTCTGATGATCCTTTCAGTACAAAGTGGACATACCAACTGAACAAATTGAAGGTTGGACGGAGGAGTCCCTTGCTACAGAATGGATCACCCCTTGAAAAAATAGTCGTCCAATAAACCCCTTTTTGATGTCCGATACAAGCCTGGAAGTGTCCGATCTACCCCTAGTGCACCGACACATATTTAAACGTAAATGGTTCGTTAAATGCCTGGGTTATTATCGGAAAAGTTATTGTACTTTCTCTGACAATGATGGTTTAACGATAAAAACAAAAGCTATCCAAAATCAACCGTGACGTCACTACAAAACACGGCAATGTTCCTGAGGGTGTCCGATACAAGTCCAGGTTACTCTACCGGTATACTACATTATTTACCCAATCTTCAGTGCTGATAGCAATCTTGATGTGCTGAGGGTGGTGTTTAAGCATCCAATTACCGGTAAACTATGACGTACCCTTTGGGTCAAAAGTACATATACGCCAACAGCTAAAAAAAGATATCACTGCATTGACAAAATTGTCACCCCGATGACAATTTTGTCACTGAGGTAACAATTTTGTCACTGCTGTGATATATTTGTAACTGCGGTGATACTTTTTCTGACCCAAAGAGTTTGATAAGAGCTAAATCAAACTGACCAATGAAATAACGTCTTGCAAAACGGCAAATCGGCGAATATTTACTGCAAAGTTATCAAGATGTCTGCCTCCATGGATTACTGTAGAACATTGGCGTTCAGACCATGAGTTTTGTAATTTTAATTTTCGCACACAAGGATGACAACAATTAAGGTACAATTACATAATCATTTATCGATTAGCATTCCGACATAAAGTTAAAATGAACTTAAGCTGTAAAATTGTTAATCATGTTTCACGAACTCGACAATTAAAAAAAGCCTTTATCATGTTTATTGTAAATAAAATTGTTAATAGTGGTATAATTATGTGCTAGATCTGCGTTTACCTTTTGTTATGGTAATGTTATTGATGTCCGCGATACAGTTCATTTTGGGAACAAAAGTGACAACCAGGTGATTTAACATACATGTACCATTGTCAAAATTAAGTTATATCATGTTGACTCTGGTGGGGTATCGTGTACATGTACATTCATAGGCCAAATTTGCAGCAAACAAATTCAAACCAACAACTGTACAGTTTAAATTTTTAAAAAAATGTCAAAAATGTGCAGATGAAAGACTGTCAGTCAGCCTGACAAGAACAGTCCCCCGTGCCCGAGATTGCCTTGTGAACAACTGTTTCTCTCCATGTATGTACATACTCCGGTGACGACGATCAGATTTTCATTGAAAGAAAGCATCCCGGAAGGACGTAGGGTTATATTTGGATATCGGTTTGGGATTAATAATCAACTAGAGCTTGCGCGGCAGGGGCCGACACGTATCCCCACGCAGCATAGATGTTACATTAAAAGGCAATTTTCGGTGGGCAAGGCCCATGTTGGTGGGGCCCCGGGGTGGGTAATGTGGACATGGATGGTCGAGATAGACCGTGTTGTCATAAGAGATGTTCAGTATTAATTTGAAGTCAATTAGTGAATAAATGAAGAAGTTATGTTAAAACAAAAGTTCAGGTGGGCGTGGTCTATGTGGACGGGGCGCCCCAGGGTTGGTTATGGGGCCATGCATAGTTGAGATTGACCGTATTGTCATAAGAGAAGTTCAGATTGAATGAGAAGTGAATCAGTGTAAAAATGAAGAAGTTATAGTTAAAGGCAATTTTGGGTAGGAAAAAAAATTTGGGTAGGAAAAAAAAATTGGGTAGGAAAAAAAAATGGGTAGGAAAAAAAATTGGGTATGAAAAAATTTGGGTACGAAAAAAAAAAATCGGTACGAAAAAAAAAATTGGGTACAAAAAAAAATTGGGCACGAAAAAAACAAATTGGGTATGAAAAAAAAATTGGGGTTCGAAAACAAATTTGGGTACGAAAAAAAATTGGGTACGAAAGAAAAAAAAATGGGTAACAAAAATTTTGGGTACAAAAAATTAATTGGGGGTACGGGGAAGTAGTATACCCATGGACCAAATTCCAAATAGTGCACTGTCGCAAAAATGCTCATAGCTTCCATGTGTGTAAGTTTCAAGGTTCTAGTGCTAATAGTGTAGGAGGAGATAGTGGCCAGGTTTTACTATAGCCATATAAGTGAATGTGTGAAAATCTCTGACCCGGCCCCACCCCAACCCCCATTGGCCACTATCTCCTCCTACACTATTAGAACTAGAACCTTGAAATTTACACACATGGTAGCCATGAGCATATGTGGGACGTTGCACTATTTGGAATTTTGATCTGACCCCTGTGTCAAAAGTTATTATCATGTGTGTCGCATGTTGTTAGTAAAATGATTTTTTTTTTACCCATTTTACCCATTTATTTACCCATAACTTTTTACCCAGGGGTCAGATCAAAATTCCCTCACCCTCACCGTCTCACATATGCTCATAGCTACCATGTGTGTAAGTTTCAAGGTTCTAGTGCTTATAGTGTAGGAGGAGATAGTGGCCGATCAAAAAAACAAAAGTGGAGATCAATACAATATCCCCACGCTTTTAAAAGCGTGGGGATAATAAATGATATCAGATGATTAACTGCAACAAGTGTCTTCCTCCACTTCAAACTAGCTTAATGTCGCGCATAAACTGAAAACCTGTTGGAACAAAGTAATACCCTAAGAAAATGAAGTCCCCTGTTATTTGAATGTTGTAGACAGATGCATATTAAGTGGTTTATTTCATTTTAAAATGAATTAAACTTAGAATCTAGATATACTCACAAATTCGGAGTATTATGTGAAGTAGCCAAATAGAGAATATGAAAGCATCTTATCAATTAACATTTACATCATCTTGTCCATTAATTCTTTAACAAACCATCCGTGAGGGTTAACTATGAAATGACATTGTAAATATTGTTTTAAAAAACCGGGTATGGTATTTTTCAATAAACAATACAATTATACTACAGTGAACTCGCCAATAGAGTAACAACAGTATCTTGTCGTGTTTTTATTTCATTTCCTTTCATTTCAGGGATGTTTCTCAACCATAAGACGAATCTGGAGACACTGATGTACGTGAAATTAGAACGTCAACAAGTTCAGGGTATAATTGAAATGTTCAATAAAATTAAGGGATGTTTAGCATGTATTCCTTATTCTCTAGAAGAGTGGCATACTATTAGTAGCTTCGACCAATCTCTCTCCTACCCTCCACCCAAATTGAAATGAAGGTGGAGATAACACCATACAGGAAAGACACTGATGCACTGCACGGGATTTACATTCATAGGAGAATCTTTAACTGCTCTGCACTAATACAACAAAAACAATACAAAAATCTGAACGGTTGATATTATTTCAATGGCCCTAAAGCCCTAAATATTGGCAAGACCTTATGATGTACTTTTATTTACTCAGATATCCAAATAAATTGTGCAACTTGCATAATAATTATGCTTTCTATTATTACCAGAAGAAGTAAATACTTATTCAGAAGCCATAAATAATCAAATATAGCAACACCTGATCAGAACTAACGTGCTGTCTGATCTAGGTATATATCAGGGCCCGGTTGCTCAAAACTTTTAACGGCCAGTTACGCTAACAGACGTTAACTTTTGGATCAAGTTATCTATGTGACTTCGTTGTTAACCCTTTAATATATGTGTTACTTGTATACACATTTTTTTGCTCGAATAATTGAAAAATGTATGATAATAAGATCCCTTTTAAAATTAATTTTATTTGGGTCTGAAGTTAACAGACTGTTACCTTAACTGGCCGTTAACGGTTTGAGCAACCGGGCCCTGTACTTTATCGGCATACGCCAACTTAAATAATCTAGAGAACTCATTTCTTCTAATTTTCATTTGCTTCTTTCAGACCTGTGACAACATCTGACAAACTCACTCAGATGCTACGTGAGCAAGCGAGGACATGCATCAGAGCGACTGATGAAGACCCACTGACACTGGAGGTTGGCAGGAATTTCGTGCTGCGGGATGCTCTCCAGTATATCAGAGTCTCACAGGAGGACCTACACAGTCCCCTGCACATCCCCTTTTAGGGAGAACATGGCATCAACCTGGGAGGGTTGAGAAGGGAATTTTGGACCCTTTTTCTTTACCAGTTGTCTCATTGCACATTTGTAACTGGTAAGAGTTAACATAATATTAATTTTTACATTTTGACCATTGTTAAGAAATTAGCTAATTCCCTATCACAAAAAAGCATCTGCCGTAAGGTTTGAAAAACCTTTCCGTTTAAAGATGTCTTTTAGCTCCACTGGTCAGAGGCCAGCGGGGCTTATGCCATGGTCCTGTGTCCGTCGTGCGTGCGTCCTTGCGTGCGTTAACTTTTTCTTTAAACATCTTCTTCTCCTTAACTACAAGTCCAATTCTGATAAAACTTCTCACAAATGTTTCTGGGTGAACTTCTTTCAGATTTGTTTAAATTATGCCCCTGGGGTCAAATTTGACCCCGCCCCAGGGGTCACAAAATGAACATATGCTTATATAAAGCCTATTTTGTGCAAACTTTAAAAATCTTCTTGTCCATAACCGTAGGGCCTAGGGCTACCAAATTCGGTATGTAGTGACATCTAATAGTTCTCTACTTAGTTTGTTCAAATTATGCCCCTGGGGTCAAATTTGACCCTGCCCCGGGGGTCACAAAAATGAACATACGCTTAAATAAGGCCTATTTTGTGCAAACTTTAAAAATCTTCTTGTCCATAACCATAGGGCCTAGGGCTACCAAATTCGGTATGTAGTGACATCTAATAGTTCTCTACTTAGTTTGTCCAAATTATGCCCCTGGGTTCAAATTTGACCCTGCCCAAAGGGTCACAAAAATGAACATACGCTTAAATAAGGCCATAGTTCAAATTTGACCGTTCCCCAGGGGTCACAAAATTGAACATATGCTTATATTGGGCCTATTTTGTGCAAACTTTTAAAATCTTCTTGTCCATAACCATTGGGCCTTTTTCTACCAAATTTGGTATGTATTAAAATCTTATAGTTTTCTACCAAGTTTTTTCAAATTATGCCCCTGGGGTCTAATTTGACCCTGCCCCGGGGGTCACAAAAATGAACATATGCTTAGATAAGGACCATTTTGTGCAAACTATACAAATCTTCTTGTACATAATTATAGAGCCTAGGGCTACTCAATTTGGTATGTAGTGATATCTAATAGTCCTCTAACAAATTTGTTCAAATTATTCCCCAGGGCTCAAAATTGACTCTGCCCCAGGGGTCACAAAACTGAACCCTTCCAACTTTAAGCGCTCAGTGGGACGAGGGATAGAAAGAGAAAGTCACATGTTTGAGTACATTTCAACCCATGCGCATTGCACGCTTTTTTCGCATAAAAAAACAGTGGAGCGATACAGGGCCATCATGGCCCTCATGTTTTAACATGCATTCAAACTAGAAAAATGTTTGCCATTGTATAATTTCTAGTATAAAAACTTGGCTATGATTTGCAATTGATGCTGGGTTTTTTTCAGGACGACCGGGACGTCTGGCCTTCCAGAAGAATTTTATTGAACAGCGTAGAAGGACATTCTACTATCTTGGGCAGTTAGTTGCACTTTCCGTCTTACATGACGGTCCCGGTCTGCCGATTTTCTCCGATAAAGTGACAGACTACATCCTGGACCGTGACCGTAGTGTGGTGAGCGAGGGAGATCTGCCAGAGCACCTTGCTCAGCTAATAGATCAGGTCAGTTTTGTTATATAGAAAATGTTAAACAAAATATTTCAGTTTTTCAAACTTAAATTTTTTCATCCTTCATCAACATACATCTTTCATACCTACTTGTTCATTACCATAATTATCCCAATTTAATAGGTAATTAAGACCAGGTGGCATTTTGACAGAATCATGTCCCCTTGTTGACTTAACACATGTTATACTATCAATGTTCAACAGTAATCCACGGAGGCAGACATCTTGATAATTTCGCAGTAAATATTCGCCGATTTGCCATTTTGCAAGACATTATATCATTGGTCAGTTTGATTTAGCTCTTATCAAACTCTTTGGGTCAGACAAAGGATCACCGCAGTTACAAATATATCACTGCAGTGACAAAATTGTTACCACAGTGACAAAATTGTCACCGTGGTGATAATTTTGTCACCGCGATGATATCTGTTTTTAGCTGTTGGCGTATTTGTACTTTTGACCCAAAGGGTGCGTCATAGTAAACAGCTGGTGTAACAAACAACGAGAGTTCATGTAAGATTCAGATTTTTCATTTCTATTTACTCATTTTAATTGTGACTTAAATTTCTTGCTTATCAAATTAAATGATTTCAACTTATTTCAATATATTGTTATACTCTTATGCGCAGTTAACTGTAGGCGTAACATTTGTTCATCATTTTTTACATTTCCATCTCTGTTATTCTGGAGTTCGTCATGAAATATTGTATATATAAATTGTAACAAATTAGGGAAAAAAATGATTTTGTTGGTAATAAACCTGAAATTATTTTCTTAACTTTTATATTACCTTTCTTTGATAGATTTCCATGCACAAAGTAATAGTATTATAAGATAAAGAAGTAACTTGTAGCCTGTCACCTACATGTATGCATCAACCATGTTACTCTCTGGGTAGGGCCGTTTTGCACAGAGCCTGTCTTCATCGATATGACCAAATAAACGAGTCAGCAATGGGCAGAGTGAACACAGTATTTAACAAATACCAGAACTGACGTCTGCACGAATATGAATCATTTTGTTGACTGTCTGAGGTAAGAAATATAGAACATTGTCATCTCATATTTTAAGGTCACCTCATTAACTGCAGACCCAAAGGTTTGATATTTAACATGTAACATTGCATGGTTATCCTTACACAAGTTTGTCAGATCTTGTCCTTAAGGTCAAAATTGGCCCCTCCCTGGGGGTTACTTGTTTCTTTTATATGTATATTGTTAATACTTTTAAAATCTCCCCCTCAGAGACTGCAAGGTCCTCTACCAAGCTATTTAGCTCACCTGATTGCTCAGGTGAGGTTTTGCGATCGGTCTTTGTCCGTCGTCCTTCCACATTTGGTTTGTAAACACTCCAGAGGCCACATTTCTTGTCCAATCTTCATGAAACTTGGTCAGAAGATTTTTCCCAATGATATCTCGATCGAGTTCGAAACTGGGTCATGCTGGGTAAAAAACTAGGTCACTAGGTAAAAAAAAAAAAAAAAAATTGTAAACACTGTTGAAGTCAAATTTCATGCCCAATCTTCATGTAACTTTGTTAAAAGTTTGTCTAAATGATATGTTGGTTGAGTTCAAAAGTGGTTCCGGTCCGTTGAAAAAAATGGGCGCCAGTGGGCGGGGCAGTTTTCCTTATTTGGCTATAGAGAAACCTTGTTCAGACTCTAGAAGTAACAATTTTTTACCAATCATCATGGCACTTGGTCAAGACATTGGTTTTATTGATATCTCAGACGAGTTCGAAAATGGTCCAGATCTGTGAAAAAACATGGCCACCAGGGGGCGGGGCAGTTTCTTTCTATGTGTATATTGTGAAAACATGTGAACACTCTAGAAGTCACATTTTTGGCCCAATTTTCATGAAATTTGGTCAAAACATTTGTTTCCTAGATACGAGAGTTGAGTTCGAAAATGGTTCCGGTCCGTTGAAAAACATGGCTGCCGGGGAGGGGNCTGTTAATTGATTTGGCAAGGATGAAAGGATTTGTGTTTTCAGTATTCCCTTGCATGTTGACTTTCCATTCCAGTGACATTCCAGCCAGTAGAGCGATTCAGGCCCTCATGGGCCTCTTGTTTGCCTAATCATCGTGAAGCTTAGTCCAGACATTGGTTTTATTGATATCTCGAGAAGTTGGAAAATGGCTCAGATCGGTGAAAAAAACACTTTAGCTCACCTGATTGCTCAGGTGAGGTCTTTGTCCATCGTCCGTCCGCCCACATTTGGTTTGTAAACACTCTAGCATTCACATTTCTCAAGCATTCTTAGTCAAAGTTGCTTAGAAGCTATATGGCCACAAGATCTCAGTCAAGTTTGATAATGAGCAAAATCGCATAATAAATGCCAGAATTATTGCCCTTAGATTGTAAAAAAATTCATTATATTATACAAAATCCTTGTAAACACTCTAGAGGTCACAATTTTGTTTCAGATTTTATGAATCTTGGTCATAATATTTATTTTTGTAAGCAAAGTTTGATGTTTGGTCATGAGGGGTCAAAATATAGGTCACCAGGTCAATCTTACAAAAACCTCGTAAACACTCCATACACCATAGTTTTGGTTCAATAATGATGAAACTTGACCAGGATGTTTCTCTGGACAATATCTAGGCCAAGTTTGACGTTTGGAAATGTGGGTACAAAATCTAGGTCATGGGGTCTAATCTTACAAAAACCTTGAAAACACACTAGAGGCCATAGTTTTGGTCCAATAATGATGATACTTGACCAGGATGTTTTTCTTGATGATATCTAGGCAAAGTTTAACATTGGGTCATGTGGGGTCAAAATCTTGGTCACAAGATCCAAATCTTACAAAAACCTTGTAAACACTCAAGTGCCCATAATGTTTGATTCAATAATGATGATACTTTAGGAGGAAGTTTGTTAGGGCAATATTTAGGCAAATTTGGGTAATGTGGGGTCAAAATCTACATCACCAGGTCAAAGCTTGAAAAACCTTGTTATTACATGTTCCAAGTCAGGTTCAGGTGAGCAATCTAGGGCCATCATGGCCCTCTTGTTTAAATCACACCCCTTTGGACAAAACTGGCCCTTTCCTTGGGGTAACTTGTTTCTGTTAAATGTATATATTGAAAAACCTAAAAAATCTCCTCTGAAACTGTGTACTTGTTATGTAACATCGTATGGTGGTCCTCTACCGAGTTTGATCATATCATAGGGGTTAAAATTGGCCTTGCGGTTACTTGTTTCTCTTATATGTATTTTGTTGAAGATAAAAATATCTGAAACCACAAGGCACAAACTTTTTGGTTGATGGCATGTCTACCACTAAGTTTATTCAAGTCATAGTCAGGTCATTGTATGAAAAATACCACACAAAGATTGCTACAAGAGGTTATTTAACTGATCCTGGTAGGGTAGAGGGTCCTTTATAATATATCAAAAGTTCACTGAAATTGGACCTCCAGAAAGTTGTGTTTTTCAAGATGGTGTCCAAGATGTCCCCCCCCCCCCCAAACCTATTAATGATGATAACTATGTGTCTATCCACTCAAATATGATGACTTTGGTGTCTACACTCAGGTTTCAGGGGGTAAAAAACACATTAAGATAATCACAAATTATGTAAGTCTATTACGCAACACAGAAATCCAACATGGCGTCTAAATGGCCACTAACATAATGACCGCATGTGCATAACTATTGACTCAAACGTGATGATTGTTATTTCTACCGCCACTGTTTTGTGGACAGGAAACACATTAATATCATTACACACAAAAGTGGGCCACTGTAAGGTAAGTCCAATATGTTATTCAACAGTGTACTACCATGCGACACACATTTTATGTGTAATTTGTTGAAACATGGGTCTAGATGTATAACCTGGTTTTAGTCGGCTGAAGAGGCTCTTCAGCCTCATTGACCAAGCATTTCAAATTAATCCTCTTGAACCCCATGTTGCACTGGTAGAAAAACACTTTTCCAGACAGCATACATGTTTATTAATCAAGCATTGTAAGATTCTTACTGCATTGCTCCATTTGTGTCTAAGAATACGTTTCCTGATTGAGATTTAGCCTGTACCTGATACATAACGTTTTGAAATGTTATCTCCCTTGATTTGAACAAAATTGGAATTGCATTGAAAATATGAGACAGGATTTACTACACAGTAAAATCAAATTGAGGAAAGTGACTACAATTTTCTTAGTTATATTACATCCTTGATGCACCACAAAGTAGTTGCCTGAAAAACATTCTTTTGATGTCTCATACACTTATGAACTTGCTGGGGGCCATAGGATCCCTCATGGAAGGACATTTTGGCAGGGAAAGCTGTCCATATGGCTTTGCCGGGCCATTTTCTTGTTTACAAGTGCCTACACAGCCAGCTTATAGGCGAAACCTTTGTTCCCTATCTGCACCTGTAATATCTTAGTACAACAGTGCGATGCAGGATTTCACAGACCTGACCTATACTACAAGTCCACAACACAACGACTCAAGTAAGGCACGCGTCAAAAGAGATGCTTCTAATCTCGAGAAAATGCAAAAAAAAGATTACAACCTGCTCGCCCGACACAGCTGATCCTACTCTGAGAAACATTGTCAATGGGATAGTGGCTGGGTCAGATGTGAATGTTCAATTCGAGGGGTGAAAGCGAAACAGCTCTAAGTGCATTTTT